>KB701104.1:0-24865 GCA_000349165.1 Anopheles christyi | reverse complement strand
CTTTTTCTCGTTTTTACACCCATCATCCAATAACATCTAGCCATAATTCCATCCTTCCTTCCATTGTGCTGTACGTGGAAAAGTGTTTTCGCTCTTGAAAGCCACCATTGATTTTGCTGAAAGAGTTTGTTCCCATGGTTATGTGTGTGTGTGTGTGTGTGTGTGTGTGTGTGTGTGTGTACAATCCCCCTCTGGCAATGGTGTGTGTAAAACTTCGTACCGAAAGTATTTTCCTACCTCTTCATCCGTCACATTGGTATGGTGTCTTTGTCAGGATTTTTCTTCTGCTGCCTTTAAATTTCCCATAATAATAGCCCACCCTTTGGTACCACCACAACATCAAGTACGACCACCAAGGGAATCAAATGGTTGAAGAAGAAAAAATAAAAGTGTTCCACGGGAGTTGGAATTTTGTTTCAACAGCAATGGAAAAAGAGGAAATTGAAAGTGATTGCTGCTTGGCAATGTACCACCTTACCACACGCAGAGGAATGTTTCTAAGTCAACCATCACTACCGCTGAAAATGGTATGTTTGGAGGTGAAAATATAGCAAAAGACAAAATCAACTTTTTTTCCTTCGCTGGGAGCTGTTTAACATTTTAGGTTTGTTTGTGTTGGTGTACTTGCACATATATGAGCTTTGCGTTCGTGTCACTTTTGCTCTTGTCAAAAGTTACACTTTCAAAAACGTTACCGTCCAACGCGACGATGCCACATTGAGGGGAATGTTTGATTTATGTGACACCTGCACAACATCAGGATTTTTCCCTTCCTGATATTTTTTTGTCCCATTCCCCGCAAGTTTGTTTATTGCGATGCTGAATGTTTTTGCCATGGGCGCTGGGGACATGACTACTAGCACACAGAAAGTACATCAATCGAAACTTTTCTTGTGCGAAAAAAACGGGGAAACGAATGGAAAAATTAATGCTTTCAAACTGGAAATTAATTACCCAACTCATTACGTTCGTTAACTTGGCTGTTTGCTTTTGCACCAATGAACCTTCAATTTGTATGAGAGAAAAATAAAACACGTAAAATAATTTAAACCTGTCTCACGATCACAAGAGCACAAATGAAATGTGCCTCTCATGAGTTTGAGTTGGGAAAGGAGAAACAAAATGCAACGAGCAAAAGTCAAATGCCAACACTTGTTGCACGTCAAACAAACGCGCTTAATGGTTGCTCGTGAAAACTGTGCTTGTGCGTTTTTATGTGCACCGTTAAAGGCAGCTTGAAACGGAAATTGAAAAAAAAAAGTCGTTTGACTGCACCAGCAACAGCAGTGTGTGATTTTGGAGTGTTTGATTGGCCACTCGAGAAATGCTGATGCATCTGACACATTTTCTCGCAAAGACGCCATCGTTGCAACAATCGGGAGAAGCTTTCGCGTAAAGTGAACGTCAATAGGAGCGTCAAACGGAAGCCCTTTTCGAAGACTGCTGAAATGTGCACAGGTAGTGCAAAAAGCTGTATTGATGCTTTGATGGTAACTCTTTCTTCCACTATCCACTTCCCGCTGGGTACACACGTCAACCAAGTGTACACGGTTTACGTACCGTAGCGACATCCTGAAGAATGGTGTTGTGTCAAAACTTCCACTAGAAGGTGTTTGCTCCATTTTGCCGCTCTCCTTCTGCTGTCGTGTGCCAACATTTTCTACGACGATAAAAGCGGACGATCGTTTGTACCAAGAATTTGGCACAAGCACACAACACAGGAAAACAACAAATAACCAACGGATTGTCGGGATGTAACGTTCAACATATTGAACCCGTTTCGAAACCGTTCACTTGGTGTGGTAGGGGTGACAAAAAAGCACGCTACGAAAACACTCGTCAAGTGGCTGGTAAGTGGTGCTCCTGTGGCGGTGAACGATAAACAAGTCAATTGATTTTTGAAGCCACTCTACCTTATGTGACAATATTAGGCGAGTAGGGCGAAAGACAACCCAGCCTGACTGGAAGCATAATCGGCTTGGTGAAGTGTGCCAAATGCTATGCAGAAAGCCGTTTGCTTAGAATACGGATGAACGTTTATTTAATCTCGTTTAGTTGGAATGTGTGTACATGTGCGAATGTTATAAGTAGAAGGGACCTTTAATTTTAGAGTCAGTATTGGATGACGGTTTTTGTTTAAATTTTTCATTGATCGTTTTGTTTTCAATCTAAACGATTTTTTCATGTTTAACGGGGGTTTTCATGTATGTCAACGGTATATAAAATCAAAATTTTATGATGCTTCAATTAAACTAAAGCTGCTTACGTAACAGGAAAACTAAAATTGTATTAACGTCCAATTGAGGAGGAATTAGTGCAAAACTGCCACGGGCTGCTATTTACTTGCAAAATATTGATTGATTCGTAGAAGGCGGCAAGTTGTTTACATGCTAATTGGACGCAGAAAATAAGGTTAAATGCATATTAAAGACCCTTTAATTTACGTTTGGGATTGTTCAATGGGTACAACGATTGGAACAACTTTCTTGAAATGTATGTAACTTATTTTTAATATTGAAATATTTCGTTTCAAAATTAACATAATGTCATGACAGACGTTTTACTACAATTAGTCTACAATTAGTACAATTGTGGATAGTCTTGTTCATCCCACGAAGCACATCATTATCATGAAATTTGAACTCGGCAATTATTCACTCATCATGCTTGAAATGATAAATAACGTCAAAATGCTACCCCATTACGCACACAATTATATCGTCAATTACCACTTCATGCAAGGCAGGTTCAGAATCCGACTGTGCCAGCTTAATTAGGGGCTTTCGTTTTTGTGTGTGGGCAGTCAGATAAGGAAACATGGTGAACACCTGGCAAAAGATAGCGCTATACCAAGTTTTCAGAGAATTGCTTGGTTTCTCCCATTTTTTTAAATTAAAATTTTTCCTTGAAATTTTTTTTGTGTAGTTAGAAAACCCTAACTGCTTTCGACCATCGCACAGTTCTTGACAGGTGCAGGTTTTGGAAAAGCATATTGCACACACAGCCCGTAACTGCCAGCAAAAGGCCACAAGGGCAACCGCGTAACTGCAATACGATAAAACTAACGTGGAATTAGCAATGGACAAGAGAGCCAACGCAGCCAACAAAAAAAAATGTACACGGCAGGGCAGCAAAAACGCTGCATAATTGCAAAGCCATTACGCTGACATTTCCGAACCGGCAGCATTCCCTAACAGGGATGGTGTGCAGCACACAGCAGAGGTAAAGGTTTCACATGCGCAGAAAACGTGCCCTGCCAGGAAGCGTGATTCTAGGGATAAATTTATTGTACTTGGCCTTTCGGTCTCCCTGCAATTGGAGCTGGTGGTCAAGGCAATCTAGCCAAAGAAAGCCACGTTGCAAAATGCAGCAAAAGATTCTTAAATGCATGATAAAAAAAAACAATACTCACGTGCGAAGTGTGACGAACTAATTGCTTGTGGCTTGTAATCTTGTTCACAAGAAATGAGTTTACTAGAAAACAACCTATCAATTGTACGACACATCGTGGCAAAAACGCATTTTTCTACAAAACACAATTCAATTAAAGTGTGTACCGCAATCAATAAACCATACAAGCTCCCAAAATGTACACTCAAAAACAAAATAAAGCCTAAACGACGCTCAAGATAAGTAAATTGTGAAGCATAAGGCAAAATTCAATCATTTCACCTTCACCAACAAATTACCTCCCGGCATCACCCGGCAGCATAATTCCTTCTCCGACGATAGCTGTAGAAAACGAAATACCAAAAACAAGCTCACACCGTGCTGTCCAGCGTAGAACGAAAAAATGTGTGCCACCGAAGGCGCTTTTTCCAATAAAAATGGAAATTGTTCCACACCCAACGCCCCGTCAAAACGGTTCAAACGAGGCAAACACCGTTTCTTGCACCGGATACGCCGGATGTTTACGCCGGCAGCACCCCTGCACGGATTCAGGCAAATAATCATTACAGACAAGAAAAAGCACCTCTCCAAATACTTCCAGCAGCTAGTGTAGGAAAAACCGTTTTGCGAATGGTGCCATAGACAACATCGTATTTCGAGGACGGCTGGCTACCTTTGATCGTCGGTTTTGTTGTATTAAAATAGCAATTTCCATATCGTTTTGCTAGCCGTTTCACAGTTTCATGCACGACTTTATGTCTCACTCTTTCCTTCTCTCTCTCTCTCCCATTCTCTCTTTGCAGGTACTTTTACTATAACTGCCCCTGGTTATTTTGTAGTATCCATTCATCTCCACATTCGCGTGCAGTCCGGTAAGTTCAAAGGAAATATGCAGAACAGTTCCGGTTCGGGGAAGTCTGTTTCGAGATCGGACAGATTTTGCATCCCAAAAGCGCGACCAAGATTCGTTGACGGCTGGCTGGCTTCAATTAAAGCAATATGCTGCCGTTTATGGCCCAATGCTCTTGCAACCCCCTATTGAGCGGTGAATCGGCTTTTGGCGTAGGTTTCCCGGGACGATTCTGGGTATTGTGCCCAATAAATCGCTATTTGAAGTATTTCGTAATTAAACTTTATTTCGTTGCGCTCGGTCTAGTATTCCGGTAAATCAATGACAATTCGAGCCTGGTGAAGGCTCGAGCAAAAGTAAGATGTAAGTCACAAACACGCTTAAAGAGGATAGATTCGCAAGGTGTCGATTGAAATATTTTCGAAGCAAAGATATAGCAGGGAAGAGTTTACTTGTATACAAATCTACCAGTTTTTATTTTCTTTTTCTACTGTGAGCTTTAATACTATATTTACATCTTTCTACATAACACTGTTCTAAGCGCTACTAAATTATTACACATACAAAAAACACAAACAAAATGCTGAACAATTTAAACAATTTATTCTTCATTTGCCTTGGTACACGATTTACGATTGTGTTATGGGATTATTTTTCTATGCAGCCCGTTGCTTCCATACACATGTGAAGGATGTAAAATTTATGGATTATGTAAATCGGTAACCCCACTTTAAACCGGTTTTAACGGGCGATCGGGAGCTTTTGTGCGTTGGGTTTCTGGTTCGGGTTTATTGTTATTTTACAACCTCGAAATAGATGCAAAACAGAGAGTGAAGCAAATATTTCATTGACAATAAAATATTCGGCTTTTCTATGTTGTTTCTTTGGCTGTTTTACAACTCGCTGCATTTGCATTGGGAGAATCGAAGTGGATGCAAAAAGGAATAATATTTTTTTTACATTTTAGCATATCCGTTTCTCAAACAGCTTCGGTGTTTGTTTTTTTTTCGTTGAAATAAAGCAGCTTACTATCCGATCAATTTATCATCCTTTTTTAAACACGAAAATGGTAATGGTTGCGAGATTTTTAGAATTTTTTTTTGCTCCACTCTCGTACTCAAAAACCCATCAACCCCTGGGGGAAATCATGGTGGTGATGGTGAGCAAAAAGCTCTTATCGGATAAGGCAGGATAAATGGCATTTATCAATCACAATATTTCTCAGTTCAGCCGGTTTGTGAAGCGTAGAAAGGCCACAAAATATCATGGTTTTTCCCCACAAATGAAAACCGTTCACTTTCGTGCTGCTGACCGAACTTGACATTTAGTCGGTTTTATCCCATTTTGTTGTTGCAACTCTACCTTCATCGAACATGTGCCACATATATACAAAAAATTTAACCCCTACCCAGCCCGGGGGTATTTAGAGCAATCACAATCGATTCCAACTTCTCAATCGTGACATTTTGTGGTTTTGCTGGTGGATGCTACCACTTTCTCGAAACCACTTCGAAATGGTTGAGCTTTCTCCACTGTTGAAAGTAGGAAGGATCATGGGCGGGATTGAGGCTTTCGGCCTGCCAGCTGCCATTTCCGTGACGAGGAACGTGTCTTTGATCTTCTACCTTTTCATTTTGATTGATGGGATCTGAAGAAATCGCTTTTGACTGCCGTAAAAAACTGCTTCTGGCCGTTTTCGTTTGCCCAGTTTTTCCTGACATTTCTTTTCTCTTTTTTGGGTCTATTGTTTTTAGCATTGTTTTTCTGGCTACCGATTTCCGTATCAATTTGAAGCATTTACTGAGCTTTTTGTTTCTGATTTTTCCTTCTGTAGTTTATTTTGAAACCCGCAATATTCTACCTTCATTCTTTGAAGGAACGTTTGTGTTTGTTGCCAAGAACATCGAAATATAATGTATTTAAAGGACTTAAAATCAAAAAGCCATATTTTTTCTCGTAGAAAAATCTGTTTTTGTCTTTACAACTTTTTTCAAATTGATGGAAATGAAAGGTAAAAGATAAGCATTTCATTCAAATTTCACAAAATCATTTCAACCATACGATAAGAGCGCGCTTGAATGACTATTGATTGAAGGTAGACATTGCGGTGTCAAGCTTTGATCAATTCCTATATTCAAAGACATTTTTTTTTCTGCGACAGCTAACCATTGCAAAACCTTGGCCAGGAAATTGTTTTAGCAAATGTTTACCAACCGTAAAAAAGGTACCAACCGATTGCAAGCTGGCTGACTGCAAACGAAATCAGTGAGCAAAAAGTCACCGTCCACTGTGGTTCTCTTTCACATTCCTATAGAAAGCTTTTCCATTCACGGTAAACATATTGTAGGGGTTCGTTACGCTAGCCGAATTCAACACAAGACACGCAATGGAAGATAAAAAAACTCACATTGGTGGGGCACATTGGAAGGCAACCGAAAAATCTGTTGCTGTCCAATGACTTACTTTTTTGGTTTCGATTCGAGGCCTTTCTGCTCAAGTGAAGCGTGCTGCCCGATTGAACAGGGTGGTGAAACAAGGATGGATAGTATTGCCAGTACATCTGAAAAGCTACCTTCTCGCTTGCAATACATACACACACAAATATATACTCACAGAAGAGGGTAATGATGTTGGCAAAAGAAATCCTGATAATCTAAAAGAAAAAAAAAAAGAAACAGCCGTTTTCTTTTCACTAACATGTTTTGGAGCGGTATATGATTTGTACTATACGAGTGTACAGAAAACATGATTTGTACCGTTCGTTAGTGATTTAACAATCGCAGTGTTCGTTGAAATCGTATGGGTATGTTTACAATGTTACACAAATTGGGTCATTTCTTGAAATCACGAAACATAGATGTGTATGCATAGATTGGATTAAACTTTCACAAGTGAATTAAAAGCATATAATACCTAATGAATCAATATGTAAGAAACACCACGCTCAACCAAATGCATTGGTCTAGAGGGAGCTTGTTTATGCTTTCCATTGCAGTTAAAACCACACCCCACTGTTTCTTGTAGAATCTGTTCTTGTGCTTTTCATGACGTCGGTTTTCTGAATTTTTTTTTTAAACTTACCTTTCATTTCATTTGCTTTTTCCATCATCTTTATGAGAAAAAAACTTGGTTTGAATTTAAAGCCACTAACCCGTTGTGTAAAAGAATTCTCAACTAAATTATACAATTAAATTTCACGCAGCATCCAACCGCTTCCAAGGTCGGAGACTAAAGACACCATACGTTAAGGTTAAATACAAATAAACGAAAGGAAAACGAACGTTAAAATGTCAAAGTTTAATAGCGCTGCACGATAAATTGCAATCAATTCTCAATAATGCTTCATCCTTTTAAACGGTCGGTTCGTTCGCATCAAGGCGCGTGGTCGACGTCGTTGCTCGTATCCATTTTTCTCGATCGGTTTTTGCAAACCTGCTTGTTGCATTTCTCTCTCTATTTTCTTCTTTTTTGCCTACGTACCTAATTTCGTAGAGGAACATAAGCCGGACTGGTTGGTAAAAGATAGAGTTTCAAGCTTTCAAGATGCTGCTTCACTAACGCCATTAAAGGTGAAACAGTAGCAAAGAAGGATACAACATTGGAACAGAACTAAACTACTAAATAAACATCTTACGCGGCACAATGCACCCTAATGAAAAGAACAAACCCACCGCCATAACTTCATATCATAACTTATGCTCAACCCTTTGTTGTCAACCTGATGAATCCTGAAAGTTATACGCTGACATTCAAAACAATTGAATTTTCTGACGTAAACAAAATTTGGCCCGTAATCGGTATCACTGTACAATGTGGATCGACCTGCTTTCGTATTTCATTTTATAATGAGATTTCCCTTTTGTACGTCCTTCTCTTTTTCGGTTAGTTCGATTTTGTTAAACGTGACGGTTTTTAGGTCACGACGAAGCACAAAGATGTACATCGATCGGCAAACGTGGGTATTTCAGGAACTTATTGATCAAAACATTAATGTACGGCCGAAGGTGTTCCAGGAAAGAAAGACGCTTGAATATCATAATTGTCCTAATTCTGGAGTGAAAGCAGTATGCCCAAAAAAAGGGAAGTCCCACGAAGCCTTTTCTTCTCCTCTTCCGCAACACACTCGAGGAACTCGAGGCAATGGTGATAGTTCAGGATGACAATCGTCCTCGAGCAACCTGCACTATTAGCATTCCAATGAAGTGTAATTACGAAGGCCGGAAGAACATCGGACAGCCAAGAAAAAGGCATCTCTTTTTCCTTTCCTAGCTGGCAGAGGTGAAATTTTGGCAGTGTAACGTAACCCAAAAGACGTGAAAGGATTGGTTTTACGAATCGTCCAACAGGCGAATGGGCAAGCAATGCTGCTCGGGGGCAATCGAACGACACACAGACACACAATTGGCATTCCACATCGTGCTCATCTCAAATTGTGTAATTCCAGCGTCCCTGGGGGTTACCGTTTTGGACCACCGTTCATCATCGTCCTTGTGTCCTGAAGATACAAGAACGCACTCGGGCGTCTTCTGGAACGTGACGTCTATTTGAGGACCGGGTTTGGTTTCACTTTTCATGCAGAGCCGACTTTGCCTCGGTCTGTTTTTGGCAATGGGCCCACCAAGACGCCCGACACCACGCACCAAAGATGGGTCGTTACTTTCACTCGTTCCGGCACACAGCCCAATTACGTGGTACTTCGAGCGTCAAAAAATCGATTGAACAGAGCGTCCCGGTAATCGGAACCCACTGGAGAGCAAAAGCCGACGAAAAACTAAAGCGTAGAATGTGGCACGGATACCTAACGAACCGATGCCATTGTCCTACGCCACCCCCCTCTCTCTCCTAAAAACAGGGCAACATTCCATCGAGACGTGAAGGCATGCCGTTCCGAAACAAGAGAGATGAAATCTTCATAAAAATTATCATCAATATTACGGTTATGTTTACGGCGAATCGGGAGGGAAGTGAGGAGCGTTCTATTCGCACGACCAGCAAATGCGGAAACAAAAGTTCAGCGAGTATCACTGCTTCTAGCGTCACCAGACCCTTATGGTTAGATAAGGCGTACCATGTTGTTATTGTTGGAGGAAGAAAAATCAATACGAGCTGGTGCCAGTGGGTATTATTTCAACGATGATTGTTTGTTTGCAGAAATAGTGGTGAGCCATAGAACCAGGAAGCAAGTGTCTCTGTGGAAGACAAAACTATTACAAAAAGGATGTTTTCGACACAGGTTGTAGCTCTGATTGGCAATTATATTTTTTTTAAACTACATTAAAGCATAAATTGCTAACAAATCAATGCCAAATTAAAGACACAAATTGAGTCACACAGCACTGATACTTAGTTCTCCTTACATCACATACTGAAGACCCAAAGGGCAGTTTACCTGAAACAGGTTAAAACGCTAACAAAAAGAAAAAAGTCATGCGTTATTCAAACTATATAGTAGATATCCTTGCAACTTTTATTTTACACTACTACATTCCTCTAAATGTTAAACATTTCGCAGAATATTAAACCATTTCCCTGTATCCCAATGCGACTGCACGCGAATGGAGACGCCTGGTCACCGGTACACACGAACTCTTGCCACCGTCCTACCGTTTCCGTCGCAAAATGCACGCAAAATTAGATTCGTTCTGTCTAAGCGCAGCTGGGTGTAAAATTGGGTCTAGTCAAACCAACCGACCGGGACGCTGTTGGCACAATCGTTTGGCGTTATGCATCATTTAGCAAGTCAAATTTTGGGCCGCATTACTCCATTCCTCCGTGCTGCAGCATTACGATGCAAACGGCCGCACGCTGTCGAATTTACATGCCCGCTGAAACGTACGTACGTACATACGTGAGTGGTGGTGGAGACGTGAGAGTTTCACTAGCAGCACCATAATTAGCATTTTCACTGTGCGCGAGGGAACGCAGTGCCATCGGAACGAAACCGTGAACGGCAGTCATGTTTGCGAGCGAATCAACGCTTTGTTTAGCATTTGTTATGTTGTGTCTTTAATGTGACAGTGGCTTGATAGTATGTAAATGGCGCAAAAGGGAAAAGTTCGTGGTGGCTTTAAGATGTGTTTCAATTTGCAAATTTCAATGACGAAATCTTCTATTTTGCCCTTTTTGTTACACATTTAGTTTAAAAATTCAAGCTTAACACATTTTAAACAAATGTTTGTCCCGTTTAACAATCCTTTTATTACACAATGGAACTTAATTCTCTCATTGCAAATATTACCAACAATTAACTCTCCACTCCTTCACTCAATTCTTGTCAACAAAGAATTCTCCCAGGAAATGTGTAATGAGCCTCAATTAACTGGACAGAGTAAGTGCTGCCCTGCCCAAGGGAAAGAAATTTAAAATGTAAATAAACAACCCGTTTGTTATTGTGTCCCCATTTGCTGTCCTGAAAACCCTTCGAACTCGATCGACTGGTAAAAGGAAATGTCTACTATTCGCTCGTTCTTTCGTTGGTATGTTTGGTTTGAAAATGCCGATTGGTAGTGGTGGAAGTGAGAGGGTGCTAGCTTGATTCAAAATTGTCGTCAATTTTCCTCATCCTTCTGCTAGACTATTGCCCAGAATGCTTCACCCTGTACACAAGGGTTGGTTCATGTTTATGCGTTCATAATTTAGATTCCCGTTTAATTTCCTTCGCTTTGCGTGTTTTGTGTTCTATCCAGCGTTAGGACGGCTGCCTGAATCTGTTTTCAACAAACGGGTGAGGGATAGGGGAGGAAGAGAACAAATGTGCAACTGTATCGCATTTCCGGTCGTAGCGCTATAGCCTTGGTGTAATGGCAAGAGCTACTATTAATCCTGTGGGTCTTGTGTACCAGCATTACCAATTAAATGGCCATCTTTTGTATTGTTCTCTTTTGTAATATTCTAACGATTATTTGAAAAAATATTAAATAGTGGATAAATGTCCATCAATTTAAACTCATTTTTGATAAAGCCAATTTTTAAATGTTAAGAAATATTGTATTTGCAGTTAAATAGCACGATTTTCATTTCATATATTGAATAAATAAAAAATAATAAAACAACGTCACTTCATCCTCAGCTCATACTATCGATTAAAGTATCGAAGCATGGAAAAAAGATTTCCATTGAAACACACTTCTCCTCTCATATCGATTGATACACTTTCCATACAATAGTACACAGTATCATCGGAGATTGAAGCACGTGGATCTCTTGCCACTTCATTATATTATTGCTGCCTTCCACTTCTGTTTTATGCTCACTTGAGCATATTTGATGATACTAATTATACACTGTGCCATGATGTGTGTATTTCTTTCTTTCTCTCCTTTTGCTGTTGTTTTACAATTTTACTGTTGTACGTGCTCAGAATATGAACCAGTAACACATGTCCGAATCGAGAATAAATACGTGGTTGAGCAAGAAAAAATGTTTATTTAATTGCATCGAGAGCGTTGATTTAATCGTCAATGAATTCTCACGTTCCAATCAGGGACCCTGACAAATTGAACAAATGATTTCAGCTTTCAAACTGATGGGTTTTACTACGACCAAAGCACGTACAACGCGTAACCGTACAGTGAAATGATATTTGGTGCATCTCATAATATTTGTGATATTGAATATTTAAATTTAAAGCGTGGTAAGTCTATGTGTTATCATTTTTACTCATGCGAATTTTATTATGATTTAAATCATACTCAATTGTTCTACAAAAATTGTTCAAAAATGAAATATGCTCTAATAACTGAAGATTAACTGTGGATAAGCCTAACACATTTATCGCACAAAACATAGCAAAGCAGAGGAATATTATTGTTAATATTTATTTTATTTAGCCTTATGCTCCCACTTACTAAACGTCAACATTTCTACGTCATCAATTCAATATGAACCTCGTAATGATCAACTATAACAAACAGGCAACCATTTTTCGTACTAAATTCTTTGAGTAAATAACATTACTGTACATCCGACCGGCGCGAAGAAAGGTCACCCAAGCCTCGAAGGCCATCCACAGTCTATTGGATTATCATACCGTTCAGTCGACCGACCGACTCCATGAATATAGGGGACACAACCTTTCCTGTCATGGTGGGTGGTTTAGGATAAAACACGACCGTTCGATTCACGTACAGCCTAACAGTTCCCCGCCCTACTTCGTCCAATCAGCCGTCTGATTCAAATAAATGATCCCTATCTGGCATCGCGGGCAATCGGGGGTGAAGGCTTAGATAGAGTGAAAAGAAATGTTGATTTTGTTCGTTTCCATTCACTTAATCCCTTGCCCTCTGGGTGGGTAGAAGTATACTAATAGGAGAAGGAAGGATGCTGTTTTTGCTATGGTATGCTCACGGTACCTCACATTGCTATGGTCCCGAAATGCAATCGAAAAGGATCGATGACATCGAAATAAAAGGCGGTTTAGAAATCAATTTCAGTTGGTAAACACTCGCTCGGGTTTTTGGTTTCTTTTTGCAACGAATGCAATAGAAAAACAAGAAGGAAGTTTCTCCGGAACTGAAAACATGTGATGAAAAGCATAAATAGAAAGCTGTCCTGTCGTGAAGCCGTATGCATTTTTTTTTGTTCTGATAAACACGGTTTTGTTTGCATCGTGTTGGTCAGGGTTTTTATCCGGTTCGAATTGGTTGAGCCTGACGTGTAGCTAATTCCAACGTATTGAAATCGTGCTTCACTTTTAAAGCTATTCTTGAGCATGACCATCTGCCGTGCCATCTTTTTTCACATATCAAATCGCTTTCCGAGACTGGTTCAGGTAAATTGTTATTTCAGCAAATACGATCTGACATTTCCAACTGGATCACATCTAGGACAAGAAGTCACACCAGCTTTGCATTAGTAAATGTAGGTTTTTGGAATAAATGGATATAATTTAAAGCTGGATGCAAAAATCACGTGTCCAATATGGCTGAAAGTTTCGTTATTTAATTTGAATGTTTGTACCCGTTAAGAGGAAAGTTTGTCTCTTATTCACAATACTTTACAACATGAGCTATACGATTCTAGTGCAATACTTTAGTAGTTGAGAGACGATTGTTATTCAAATTGAAAGTAACAAAAAGCTAAACGTGTTAGGGAATATGTCAAAGTTTTTCCTCGTGCGTGCGTTCGTTATTTTTATCCCACGATTCCCGTTTGCCTGTTCCATCTCGCTCTGCTCAGCTTGTACCGTCGAGGAAGGATTTCCGAATATTTGCTAACCGAGCCTGCTTCTCTATTTTATGGCCGTCACATTCGTCTCCGGCGTATAGACAAATTCAAATCTTTTATCGCTGTCGGATCTTATCTAAAGGACAATGTCAGCTTTGCAATTCAGATCACTGATACCGTAAGCAAGGAGCTACCAGGAGAAGTGAAAGTCGACCCAACAAACACGTGTTGAAAATTATTCCTTGTCAGGGATTTATCCCCTTTCTCG
The DNA here is from genome assembly GCA_000349165.1 of Anopheles christyi. Taxonomy (NCBI): domain Eukaryota; kingdom Metazoa; phylum Arthropoda; class Insecta; order Diptera; family Culicidae; genus Anopheles; species Anopheles christyi. Next base: position 11,192 of record KB701104.1, on the reverse strand, counting down.
TAGCGATCATCGTTTGATGACGATGACACAAAAACACAGCCGTTCGATGTGTGCTCCGATTTGCCTTTGTAGCGAGGGGGAGGGGGGTGGGATTTATCGATCGGTTCAAAGAGGTGACGCATGGCAGCTTGCACATCATGCACAAAGATATTTCAATTTTGTGTGCCATGATTTGCATGCATGTACAACTAATCTGATGCTTTCTTTTCTCACTTTCTCTCTCAGATCCATTGCGTTGAGCTAAGGGGACAGAGTTCTTATCGATAGAAAAACCGGCAAGCTTTTGACACTAGCTTTATCGCATCGCAGCATCGCTTCGGTGAGCTGTTGGTGAGTGTTGCCAGAGACAACGGCACGGTTTGGTCCGAGTGGGCACAGGCACAGTTTTCGTACAACACATAACGCCAATAACATTGTAGATAAGCCTACTGGGATATGTTCACAAGATCCATGCTGCAGTAGGTGAGGTCTGGTGTCGTCATCGTCATAAAATGGTACCAAAAGCTGTTGGTCTTGAAATTTGATATTTTATGTTGTTCCGGAACTTTTACACTTTTAAACGGTTGGCCGTTGAACAGATGGTGTACTATTTAAGTGGTAGATTCTACTCTTTTCAGTATTCTCGAAGTTAACAGCGTGATATTTAAATGGAAAATAGTTAACAGGAAACACCAACTGAAATAGTTTAGTTGGTAGTAGGAAGTAAAAAAGTTAACTTAGTATATTGTGAGTTTTTCTTATGATACCAACAGATCAAAAAAATGTCAAGAAATAAAAAAACCAAAACTGAAATCGATAATATTGACAAATAATATGTAAAATTTGTACCAAAACATTAATCAGTAAATTGGTTTTTACATGGAAACCTACCTTTTTTCCAAAGCGTGCACTACATAAAAAGCCAATTCAGTATTTTATATACAAATAATGCGTGTGAACTAAACGCCCCAGTTTCAAGCCCTGGCCACCTTCCAAGAATGCAATGGTTCCATTAAGGTACAGGATTGTAAGTTTCCCATATCACCCGTGAGTTAGTATTGCTTTATTCCAACATCATTCCCAACAGCAAACGAAATATACTTTCCATTAAGGTTTACGTTAATTTGACAAAAAAAGATACTTTAGTTGAAGCTATAGTACGAAATACTTCCAACTAAATCACACCATAAATAAACGAGACAAAAATACGTACTTTCATTTCTCCAGAAGGAGACACAACTTTAGTAATATATGTTTTAAAACTGAAAGACGGAGGGAACTGTTTATCAACAACCCAATGGATTCAGATTTATAGAGAGCCTTTTACGGAGTTTGAGTTCTGCGAAAATGGTTGTTTCTGTTATTTGCAAAGCACAATACTGAGAAATGGAAAATTGTGCCATTGCTCTCAACTAATTTTCCTCGAAACATGGTTTTATATGTATCTCTTTTTTTCACAATATCACACAGTTTAACAAAAGGCACTGTAGGAGCTAAACGCTAATTACATCAGTTCGTAAAATATCATTCGTGGCTGGTGGGCAAACTATTACATTTTCAGCGCCTTCGTGCTTCCCACTTGCGTGTCAAATTTGCAGTTAAGACATCTCCGTGTGGGGAGCTAAAAGCACCCCGATTGCCCACATTAACTTGTTTATTTATTAAAAGCACCAGTCTCGTTATGAAGTAAGCTAACGCATACGGCTACCGCTCACCATTGTGTGTAAGGGTAAAAGTAGGTTGATTTCATTATCGTACCAACCATTTTCCCTTGGCAGTTTCATCCGGTCCCATGAGGCATGTATAGTATGTATGAGTATGTGTGTGTGTGTGTGTGTGTGAGTACCGTTCAGTAATGGACGTTATCGACGCGTTCACATCGTCAAAGATCGGCTCGATGTGATGGATAAGTTTCGTAATCGTGCCAATTAGTCACGTTAGATGAGGAAAAGTGTGTGTTTGTACGTGTCATATTGGTTGGGTTTAGCTTTTCTACACGTGTAGTTGATGAGTTGCGTGGTTGCCAATCAGGACATGAGTGAGAAAATGAGTTATTCAAAGGCTATCTGCAAACTCATCAACACGGGTAGCAAGTCGAGTCGTTTGAAGTTAGAGACACTTTGTAATCAAATAGAAACACAAATTCGAATAGAGCAAGCATCGAAAAAGCGCACAAATCCACCAACACGAGCGAAAACTGTAAATTAAACCAAATAAGAACATATTTGAAAAAAAACAAACACCTTGATTTTATGGAGCTTTTCCTATTTATTTTACTTTATTTTGCCAGTCCAATTTTCCTTACCGGCCATCGGCCCGACGCCCGCGGATGACTCTTGACAGCTTGAGCCACGAAATGGCTGTTTTGGTACAGTGGAGGTAGCTGTGAAAGCAATAAGCACAAATTGAATCAACATAAATTGACGTCATTTAATTAACGACATCATTCAAAGTTGTGACTTAAAAAATGTCTAATGAGTTTAGTCGATTGAATAAAACTTTGACATTTTTGGCTGCTGCGTACGTACCGTGTGCACATCCCAATGGACAAGCACACGTACAGGATGTGGAGGTGTGTATTTAGACGTTTCCATGCTAAAATCTCTTCATTTTCCCATAGTGTAATTTAGTACATAAAATGAATATTTTATACCTGTACGAGACGCCCATTAAAAGAAAGTAATGAAGGAGGGTTTTATTCCTCTTCCTCTAGTTACACGTCAAAATCTTTATCATTTTACTGTGCTTTCTTTTCTCTCTCGCATGTTTTTTATCTCACCGTAAAGGTTTTGCTGAAATGATATGCTTTCTGCTTGTAGCAGCCTAGGTACGACTCTGCAGACACGCGACATTCTCTGGCAGCCCTAGAAACCGAGAATGACGTCCATTCTTTTGCAGATTCTTTGGCAATAAAATGCTGCGATAGCAGTAGACATCGCTTTAACCTTTTCTTTCTTTCTTTTATTCGGGTTATTCTTTGTCCTTCCTTGTCTGCATTCAGTTTCGACACGACCAGTTACGAAAGGGGATAAGGATTCTTGTGGTGTACGTGTGTGCGGTGTTTTGTGCACAATGGGACACGTCGTTAGTGAAGGCACGCAATTCGTCCCCCGGGGGTCATTTGTTGAGGGAAACGGACACGTGCCTGGTTGTACGAGATTATGTTTTATTGTCGCTCTGTACCCGTACGGTTCTGCATCCTTACACCCAAAAAAAAGCTGAGTCTTGAAAGAAGAGAACACCAACGATAAAAAATAAGACAGACTGCCTTTAACTACCGAGACAATCGGTATTTTTGCTCCATGTATGTCGACAGTTTGTGAAGCACTTTTGGGGGGCATATGGGAGGGACAGCTTCATTTTATGGGATAGTAATTTCAGTTGTATGAAAATGACATTGACAAGCAATCAAAAGTGCATTTACGTTGCCTGATGGGTCAGTTTACTTTGGCATAATAGAAAGGTTTAAAATAGCGTAAAAAATCGTAATGAACATTAAGCAGAATTCGAAGCCACGCATTAATCTCATGGGGTATATTATCACGTTTTGACTACTGTTCATGTGACAGTCTACATTGGAGTGGAAATGATTTTTTATTCAAGTTGCCTGATGAATTGAACTATCAGAACGTGTTGTAGCAAACGTCACTGAAACAGCACAATATTCTATTGACTGCAATTTCGCAGAATGAAAATAAATAAAACATTTGGCATACAAAAACATTTTTTAATGATAGAGTAAATGTCAAAAGAAACATAATTTTTCACATCATTTAATATTACAAAGGCCAAAAAATATTCACTTTTGGAAGAATCGATGCTAAAATTCCACTTCATTCGGCATACCTCTCTATGCACAATTTAATCTTCTCCGTTAAACTTGACTGTAAAACAGTCTATGGCCAGACATTATTTCCGACCACATTCATGTATATTTAAACATTAATTACAACATTAATTCGCCAAAATCGCCAGTCATGTTCAATTTGTTCTGCAGCTTAATCAAGCCATGACGTGTTTCCACTTAAAACCCTGCGGCAAAATCAACATGTCTACTCGCTTTGTCGGTTTTGAAGGTTCGTTAAACAGAGCGGAAAAGCATTTTGAGATGTTATCATGGTTTTCTATGTTCCTTAATGAAAACCCCCGAGTTGGGCGGTAAGGTATTTATCACCACTAACAACACCACTCAGGCTGAATGCGAAAACCGAAGCCACTGGTGTCGTAGCAGTTGTACTGTTTGACGAACCGACAAACTACACTGTAGCGAAAAGGAAAACACATGCACGGGTAGTAAACAGCGCGAACAGATCTCGGCGTACCGCGACTGGGCCATTGTTCATCCCTGGGTGAGCCGAACGATATCCGAGACAGTTGCACACTGTCGGTTGCCCCTACGGGCAATTCGCAAACCACGAAGAAATGCTTACTCAAACCGGATCTCTCTGCAAGTCTGTTTTCACAGCCCTACTTGCTATTTGTTTGGCGAGAGTAGCTTTATCCGTTCACCCAAACCTGTCAAACCCGGAAGCACAACAATCTGCGTGACAACTTCCACGAAAACTCCCGTTCCCTTTTCACGCTAAATCAGAACTTTCGAGCAAACAAGCGAGAGCAGTACGCTTCGTCAGCATTTTCTGTGCTGCGTTTTACCGCAAACTGTGAAGAATACGGTGGAACGCAAACATATAACAGAGCCATATTCTGGTCTAGTAGACGCTGGAACAATTCTAAACTTTCTAGGCTTCCTATTCGGCTGGTACACAAACCTACCGGCGAGCTTAATCTGTCAAGCGGAAAGTCTGCGGTATGTAAGCGTGCGAAAATGGAAAAGTGATTCTTACGAAAACGGAGATATGCTGATTAATTTCACCATTTTCCACCATTCCACAAAAAAAAAGTTTGCAAACACACGAGCGTGTTTGTCTCGTGGCAAATTGTAGAAAGGTTTAGCAAATCGACTCAGAACCAAAACCATCATGGCATCACGTTTCTTGCTCACTGTATTTACCTCTTGCTAATCGAAACCCAAACCGTAACGCATTCTAGTTACGTTGATGCTCTGAAACTGATCTATGGAATGGGGTTTGTCTCCTTTTTCTTTATATTTCTGGTAAAGATTAATTTTGCTTCGTTTTTTTTGTTGCTCCCAATCTTGCTCCGTGGAATAAAGTCACCCTCGCTATCAAACTCGTTCACAACTTTGCACGAAACCGGCTAAAGGCTAAAAGATCGCAAAAGAAAACCAATGAACGGGTTCAAGTACAAAACACAGCACAAGAGGATAAAAAACACATTGCTCCGGTGTTTGCTTCATTCCGCAGCCGAATAAGCTTGCTTTCCGTTGAAGTAAATTGTTTTTCGCTTAAGTCGATAGATATTCGGTACGCTTTCTATTTTATTCTGGAGATTGCTATTCTTTTTCAATTTTGCTTTCACCTTCTCTCTCGCGCCGTTCTCGCCAAAACTCTGTCTAAAAGATACACACCCTCCCCCTCCCGCACAACTCAATAATGTGCAGAACGATAGAGAAGAATGTGAAAAGAACGAAGAAAGATAATTAAAATTTAATGAAACTAAACTTTTGCTCCAGCCCTGTTATCAAATGATCCGGCTCCATCGTGTTGGCATCGGTTTTGGTGTCTTCTCGTTCTCTGCCACTGTTTGTGTATCTGTGTATGTGTGTATTTGCTTCATAAACGGCTTATAACCACGGTGGGTGTTTGCGGGGGTCCTCCCTACTTCCCTGTAGCTCATTATGAGTTCATCATTAGGGTCCCCGATACCCCGATGGAACTCTGGACTAGACCGGATGTCCTTTCGAGACTTCATGGTACCTCATTACCATAAAACTTCATCATTCTCAGGTCTCGCCGTCATCAACCTGACCTGACCGGACCGGCGAATGGAAGAAAATTAATTTCATAACGCGTCCCGATACACTCACTGCGTGCTCTCCCGGGTAATTTTATACGTTTTACCATATACGTGTGTGGCTTACATGGTACGCAAGGTCACCGAATTGCCGAAAAAGGGGTCGGCATCAAGTTTTTATAAAGTTTGGTGTCCAAGGTAAGACATCTTTGTGGGAGTTTGGAAGGATCTAGCAAACGATCTGTGCATCAGCGTTGAAGCTAAACATCGTCCTATGTTCATTAAGGTAGCCCTGAACAAATCTTTAACCTAGCTTTAATTAGTATATACCCTTCTGTTGCTCCTTTCTTTATTTAAAAGAGCATTAATATTTTTCTAGCATTTGTGTAAGTTAGCATCCTTTCTCATTTCCAATTATGTATTATTATAATGCGATACATAAATACTTTTTTCATACACATGGAAACATCCGGTATCATTCGTATGCATCGAATTGAGTCATTTCCAAGAAAAATAATTTAAAAAAAGATTACTTTGGCCCTTTGTACAAACACAATTTTTAAGAACCATATGGGCTATAAAATGCATTTTAAACCTTTTATTTTACTTAATTCATCAATTTCATGCTGGGTGGAAGTCACACTGATTGAAATAAGCATTCCACTCAATTGCCGACTACGAACGAGTTTTCTGTTTTACAACCTTTTGCCATCCATTTTCCATCCATCCACGCACATTGAAGCGTACAAACGAGTAAAAACCAGTTGGTACGATTAAAAATGAATTGATCAATTTCAATAAAGTCCTCACAACCGTTTGGTATCTCGTGTGTGTGAGTGTGTTTTTATGCTTGTGTGGGCTAGTTTATTTTCAATTTCCTTCAAACCTTCAATATCGCTAATGGAGGGTAAACGAAAGCCGAGCTGCTATCATGGTGTAACCTGCCGTTCAATTGGTTTTTCTTTACATCGTTGTTTTTCCCCCAAGCTCGGCTCATTGCTGTGCCTTCTTTCACTCCGTTCGCCTTCTCGAGTGTCCAAACGGCAAGGGTAAAGAAAATATGGCCCTGGCTATTCTGTTTGAAAAGCACTTTAACGCTCCAAACGGTCGCCAGAAACGAACGCATATACAAGTGGAAGGAAAATCGATTTTCCTATTATTACTTCCTGAGGTCTTTTTTTGGCGTGCCACTTACAACCTTTTTTGCTCTTTCTCTGTCTCTCTATCCCTCTCTATGCCTCTCTCTATCTCTTTCTTTCGTTCTTTATCTCAACTGGGCTACGGAGTGGGAATGTACCCGACGGCGTCGAACCGGATGGCTACCCATCGAGAGCTTATTGTGCCTCTACTTGTTTTAAACTGTCTCCTCTGTCCTCGATTATGATGCACTTCCACCGGAAGGATCAATTCAAGCAGCTGTCTAAATCCTTTGCAAACCGTAAGAAAAGATAAAATAAAAACACATGGTAAAAGCACAAAACATACCACCAATGAAAGGTTTCTCCATTTGCCCAGAATACAGCAGGAGTGCATTCCTGGGCATCCGGGCTTCTGTTTTCCCCTCCTCATTCCATATCGAACGCCATCGGTGTGGACCCGCGTATATCTTCCCATTTCATTCTCTATAATCCTATTTTTATTTACACTGCAATCGATGCTTTTGAGACGACGAGTGCACAGAATGGAGGCCCAGAAAGCAGATGGTACGTTTGGCTCGATGCCCACGTGGCCCAGACATCTTTCATGATTGTTAGCAATGCTGAATAAAAACAGTGTATTGCCTCAATTTGCAGCAGGATGAAACCAGTGTACACTATTAGTAGCGATTTACTGGCAAGAATCTCTGGAGGACAGCATAATTGAGAATTATTATTTCCCGTCGACAGGATAGACTTTGTGTCGTAGTTATAGTTGAGTAAAAAATCATGCATTTGAATCACTGTATATAAATATCAATTATCGAACATGAGCTTGAACCTAAACGGTACAGGAATTCATTGTCCAATACAATATAAACTGTCACATATAATCTCACAAACACCAGCACAAGCTTTCCAGCCACAGTTTTGTCACACAAAAACTAGAATTCTGACATGCAAACTACTCATTTCCTGTACCACCAACCAGGCGTCTCCATCGAAATGTATTCCTTAGATAAAATTTTCCTCTACTGTGAAAATGGTACATTACAGCGATGATTGGTAGCAGAGCTGATAAAATTGGCGTGTCAAACGATACCCGTGTATTACTGAGTCGGAAAATTTGGTTCCTCTTTCTCGCTACTTCCAAAAGGTGATGGAAAACGGATTCGTTCAAAAGACCGAAACACAAGCTGACAGTTCCTACACGATGACATTTTTAGGGAAGGGGGAAAAGGGAAACTGGTGAAAACCTATTCAACACCACGCAGCGACGAGTACACTTTGAACGTACTTGGCCATAGATGTCTGTATGTGAGTGTCTGAACGTGTTCTAAAATACGTGCTTAATAATATGATCAGCCAGTTACTGGCTGGAGCGTGTGACCAGGAGGAAAATAGTTAAATTTTTTTAGTATTGAAAATTTGTAAGTTTTCTTATTTGCACAAGAAATGCCATGCCCACTTCAATCACCATTATCAGCGGTACAAATCGAAAAGATATGTGGAGTCCTTTCGCGCATCGTGTTGGGTCGTCAGGGAGTGGTGGGAAAATTGTTTCCCAAAGTGCACAGCTGGCAAATTGATTGAATTTCCTTGCGCAAGTTGCTGCATGAAAAGTATTTTGACGAAGGGAAGTTTTTCAATCTGTTTAACGACAACCGAAGCAAATGGAATCATAATGTAACGATGATAAATGGAATGAGCTAGAAATGATTCATCTTTTTATAAGGGTTCACCCACAGAAAAGAAGTTTTTAGTTCAATCAAAACTAGTTTCTCTTATAACAACCCCTAGATGCATTTTTAAACGAGAACTAACATCTTCTATCTATTTCTGCTTCTTTTTCAGATAATTTTAATAACGAACGCATCCAACCGATCGAGAGAGATACATCCAGCTGGCGGCAAATCGCAGTACGCGAGGTTGTTATAATCGTTGCTTTGTGGTGCAGTGTGGTGAATGTGGTTGTCGTGTATTCTTTGCCTGCCGGCAAAATTAATAATATAATCCGCGTTGAGCGACTTACGCGCTTGATTGATCGGTTTGCCGAAACGGTTATGAAGCAGTACAACGGTTTGGCATTCATTTTTGATAGCAAATAAGTGTCGGGAAGGGGAAGTAAGATGCAGTCAGTAGTGATGCCGTTGGGGTGATAAAACAATTTGGTGAATCAACAGGAAATCTCTTCAACCCCACAGGCAGTCTCTTGTTTGCATATGTGTGCGTGTGAGTAAGTGTGTAGCACACTAGCATTCCCTTCTTTCCTACCCTCCGCTCACAGCAAGTGCTTCCCCGTGTCGTACTCACTGTGGTTGTGAGCGCTATGCTAAAGGTGCTAAAAAATCGGCTCGAAACAACGCACACAAACGATCACCCATCACATCACTTGAGTTGCTTCATTACGCGATTCCCCGTATGCTAAAACACACTTGAAAGTGGGATAAGGCAAAAATACGCAAATGTGCTGAGCGGGAAAAGAGAGTGTGGAGGAAGCCGCAGCCAGCAGCTTTTAACAATGTTACGTCAGCACCGGTTCGTGTTCGTGGTTCTGGCGTGCTTCGCGGCTAATTGCTGCAGCTCCAGCTCGGAGTACTTAATCATTCGCCATGGCCGATCACGGGTGCGCCACTCGAGCGAGAAGGACCACATTCGGTGGGGCCTGCAAGTGTTCGACAACTTTACGCTGCTCGACTACGATTCGGGCGGCAGCGGGTCGGGCAGTGGTTCGGGTAGCGAGGAAACATCACCCGCCAAAGAGCCACAAACGGTAAAGAATGGCGGTGGTGCAGGAAACACGCTCACGATTCGGTTTGATGAGTCGGAAGAGCTGGAGCGAATGATTGAGCTAAGCGATTTCGATAACTTGCGTCTCAACGGTATCGCCAGCCGTACCGGTCCGACCGTGCCGGAATTGGTGGCAATGGCCCCTACGACGAGTGCCCCGACCGGACGGGAGCGGAAGCTTATCAAGAAGGAGATAATGGAAAACATTCGCCGTACGGTCGACAAGGGTCTAGAGTACCTGAAATCGCACAACAACCTCGACGAGGTGAAAATCGAATTCGTCCCGTTCCGGGGCAGCACGGTGACAAGAAAGCACTCCGGCAAACGCATCCCGGTTGCGATCCCGTCGGTTGCTACAACGATTGACAGTCGGGCAAGCAATCGCGCGGAAGAGCAATCGAGCAGCAGCAGCAGTCCGGCTATCTCGACAACCGAACAGGGGAATCGAGCTGCCAGCCGGAAGCCTGGTAGCAAGTCGTTGCCATGGGAGGATGTCGCTGTAGCTAAAAACGTACAGCGTCCGCCGAACGCTCAAGTGTCCGCATCCAATCAACGACTAATCTCGTTAGACGCGACTCCACGAACTGTGCACCCGGTAACGGCAACAACTTTGCCGCTCGAACAACCGTTGTCGAGTGTGATGGATGCGAGAGTTGAGCGACCGTACGGGTGGCACCGGCCGGGGTCAAGAGTTGTATCGGAAGATGGGGAGGATTATCCTAATGACATGCCGGCGGCCATCGACATCGGTAGTAAGCCGATGGATGATGGGCCGGAGGATGACGAGGACCGCACTGACACGAACGAACAGCCCATCGACGACGATGGGTTGCTACAGGACGATGATCCACTGTTGCAGGATGCCGAGCTGGACGTACCGTCCGAGGCGGAGGGTGCGGATGCAGCCGACATTAACAATGTTTTCCACATGGAGGAGAGTGATCTGGGCGAGCTGGATGAAACGAGCCGCAACAACCGGCGCAACTTGATGAAGGGCCGAGACGTGGTCACGCAGTTCCTGCAGATCGTCGAGAGTCAGCATCTGCTCGGTGCGAACTGTACCGCCGGTACGGCCCTCAATCTCGGCGAGGGAGTCGTCGACCGGTACGCGCAGGATCGGTTTCGCGTCGAGGCGGAAATTGCCGTCAACCGGGCGAACATGCTGACCAGGTAAGTGCTCCACCGATGCATGATGTTGGTGTATTTTGTTGTTGTTGCTTTTTTAGGATTGTTTTTTTAACCCATCCAAGCGAGGTCGATATCGGTGATGCTGTTAATTTTTTTGCTTCCTCGTGTAATTGAACTACCCTTACACAAACACTGTTCGAGCAATTGCACGATGAAGTGTTTGTGTGAGTGAAACCGAAGTGATTGCTGTGCGAAAGCTAATACCAATCGGGTTTACATGATGGA
>KB701093.1:0-24554 GCA_000349165.1 Anopheles christyi | reverse complement strand
ATATATTTTGGATTAGTGGCTGCGATAGCGGTTGGTCTTGCTGATGTTGTTGTTGCTGATGGTGATGCTGATGCTGCTGCTGTTGCTGCTGATGTTGTTGTTCATTTTGTTGTTGTTGTTGTTGTTGTTGTTGTGGATTTTGTTGTTGTTCCTGATGTTGCTTCTGCTGCTGTTCCTGCTGCTGTTCCTGCTGCTGTTGTTCCTGCTGCATCTGTTCCTGCTGTTGTTGCTGCTGCGGTTGTGGTTGCTGTTGCTGTTGTATTTGCTGCTGTTGGTGCTGCTGTTGATGCTGCTGCTGATGCTGCTGCTGCTGTTGTTGCTGTTGTTGCTGTTGTTGCTGCTGCTGCATCTGCTGCTGCATCTGCTGCTGCATCTGGTGATGTTGTTGCTGCTGCTGATGTTGTTGCTGCTGTTGTTGCTGCTGTTGTTGCTGCTGTTGCTGCTGTTGTTGCTGCTGTTGCTGCTGTTGTTGCTGTTGGTGTTGTGATAGTTGATGTAGCTGTTGTGGTTGTTGCTGTTGTTGTGGTTGTTGCTGCTGTTGTAGTTGCTGTTGTAGTTGCTGTTGCTGTTGCGACTGTTGTGATTGAGATTGTTGTTGTGTCAGTTGTTGTGACTGCTGCTGTATGTTCTGTGCAGGTTGATTATGGATCGGTATGATTCCTTGAAGCTGTTGTTCTAGTGTGGAAATTTGTTCTTGCAACTCCGCTTGTTGTTGCTGCTGTTGCATCATGGCGAAATTTTGTTGTTGTAGATGTAAAATTTGTTGAACTAACTGTTGTTGGGCACCAATTTGGTTAATATACTGAAGATTTGTTCCCTGGGATTGTCCTTGATGTGCCGCTTGCTGTTGTAATTGTAGAAGATATTGCTGCTGCTGTTGTGGATCGACGAATACTTGTTGTGCAATATAGTTAGGTTGCTGTGTTGAAACTATGTTAGTTTGAGATGGTTGACTAGGAACCATTTGATTAAGGAACTGTTGTTGTTGTTGTAGCGGTTGTTGTTGCTGAAGAAGCTGCGACATGGACTGCTGGAGTGGAATTGATTGTCCTATAACAAATTGACCACTAACTGCATGTTGTTGAAAATTTGGTTGCAATTGGTCATTGCCCACAGGAGCAGAAATTTGCTGTTGGTATATTATTTGTTGCGCTTGTGATGTTGGGAGCGAAGATGGTTGGTAATATCCTTGGGATACCTGTGGCAGCTGTTGCAGCGACTGTTGAACAGCTGCTGACCCTTGTTGTGTCATCTGTGGAACCTGCAGTTCAGTCACTTGGAGGTCATTTTCCAACTGCTGTTGTAATTGCTGCTGTTGATACAGTTGTTGTGCAATGAGTGCTTGCTTTTGAAGAGAGTCTTTTTCTCTCTCTACTTGTTGTTGGCGAGCTCTTTCTTCCCGTTCTTTTAACAGTGTTTGAATTTGGACTTTGAGAATCTTTGCTACGGTTTTAGAATCATCTTCCATCAGTATACCTGATTTATACATTTCGTTGGCAATTTCCTCAGCATCATCTACGCGAATGTCAAAATCAAACTGGATGGCTTCATTCTCTTTGTGTTTGTTAACACGCTTTTTAGGATCCATGATACGCAACCGAAATTCCATACGGACATTATCTGGATTTGTTAGGAAAACGTCCTTTGACATGGGCTCCAAGCGGATACCAATATCTTCGCAAAAAAATTCACAGTTTAAAAGCTCTTTGCACGTTGGCCGTCCTTCTTTCTTATCGTGTATACATCGTTCGATGATCTCACGTACTTCTGGATTTTCAACCTTTTCCAAACTTTGCGGTTTAACGCCGGAAGTCACCTTTTTGTAAATCTGTGCTGGTGTATTGCATTCATTGTACGGATACTCTGAAGTAGCCATCTCCAACATGCACATGCCAAAAGCGTACACATCAACTGCTTCGTCATAATGTTCCTCATACATTTCAGGCGCCATGAACTCAGGTGTACCAATAACCGACTTTGCAAAGCTGCGGTTTTTCAATGTGGCTAATCCTAAATCTCCTATCTTAACACTCCCTGTCGTTCCAGTTATAAATATATTATCACATTTCAGATCACGATGAATGATAGGTGGTGTGCGCGAATGCAAGAAATGCAAACCCTTTAGAATTTGCCGACACCAGGATTTCAGCACTTTTGGATTGATTTTTTTAAATCGTCGCAAATATCTATAATAACAAACACACATTTAATGCCGCTATTATTCATTATACTTTTGTATCCTAATTTGCAAGTTATAGTTATTATACTTACGATTTCAATGTACCAGAAAGCATAAGCTCAGTAACGAGAACAATATTTTTCTTCTTGTTTCCAGCCGTTGGTGCCGCTTCCCAGTAATTGTAAAACCTTACAATGTTTGGATGTTGTAATTTTTTCAGCATCTCCGCTTCTTCCCGAAATCGGGCTCGCTCAACCCGATTTACTTTCTTTTCCTATATAATTTAAAAATAACGGATTAAATTTGAATCTACATTTCTATTAGATTTGAGTGCATATACTGACCAGTAATTCACACCATGCAACGGCAACACCAGTTTGAGTGTCCAACCCACGATATACGGTTTTGAATGATCCTCTACCGACCTCTTTATCATATTTTAGAAAACGCCCGCAGGGTGAAATTCCGATGGCCTCATCTTCGTCATCTTCCTTTTTTTGTTGCTTACGTTGTTCCTCAAACTTCTCCAAATCGAATATTGGCCCATACTGCACCAGCTTTTCTTCGGAAGGTTTAAATTGCAATGCTAAGTTTTCGGCTTCTCTGCTCAATATTTCAATATTATCGTCCAGATTGCGAGGGTACTCTGTCTCAATGGTTTCATTTTCGATAAAGTTTTTCGAATATATTACTGACATAGCCGTATTTTCAAGGCTCTTTCTTACAAAGCGAAGAATTGTTCGACTTTGTGAACTATCTGATCCACGTGAATCATGAATATTTTTCGTATCCTTCGGACGAACTCCACCACCCCTCTCCTTTGCATTACTTCCACAAGCTGCGTCATCTCCATCTTCTATCAGTCCATTATCATCCAAATGGTGATAGGATAGCTGTTGTTCCCCATCAATTCCAGAGTCGTTAGTAAGTGCTTTCGAACGACGAGTCATTTTTTCATTCGCTTCGATACATTTCCCATCGTCTCTGGATATGATATTTTCTTCAAGAAATACCACATTTGATCTAGCCGGATGATCTTCAACAGTACCTTCATCCACAATGGTTGCATCTTCCTGGCGATGTTTCTTTGATTCGAGATCTTCAATGTCGACGTGTACAACTGCTTTGGAGTCTTCTATAGGCTCGGCGGACTCTTTTTCTTCTTTATCGGTAGGTACGGAGGACATCTTTGAGATCATCCCGTGATGTTTGACAGCATTACGTTTCTTTGGTGAAGTTTCACTGATGGCCAAAGTTACGTTTCCTCCCCCACCTTCTGCATCTTTGCGATTTGCTCCTTTTCGACTACTAGGGGTTGTGTCACGCGGGTGTTGATGTTGTTTGACAGGGGTTTTCTGTTGTTGTGATTTTTTTTCATCCATCTTGTCATCGTTTTTATTTTGTTGATGGTTTTTTTTTTCGCTAGGGGATGCTCTTCGAAAATGACTTCCTGTACCAGCACCACCCAATCCTGGTACACTACCACAACTAGAATGGTTTGCAGATCCAACAACGGGCAAAGGTATCGTAGTATTGGAAGGAGAAGCGAATGTGCTGGTAGTGTTGGTGCAATGAGAAGAGCTATCGCTTCTGCTGCTACTGCTGCTATGATCGAATACTCTTGAGATTAGACCCCCCGTGTTGACTGCCGTGGAATTTGTACTACAAGTACTAGATCGGATGGTGTGAAGATTTTGCTGATGATGGCGTTGATGTCTCAGCGTACTGCAATTGTTGTGGTTGTAGGTAATGGTATTGTTGTTGGGACTTGTATTATTATTAGCGCTGCTACTGCTTGTAGCGTTGCCAGTGCTATTTACTGTATTACTAGCAGCAGAAATGCAGGATGTGGATCCAGTGATACTGCTATTATTATTTAAATTGTTCAAACTTGTTGTAGAAGTCGATTGACTAGCAGAGCGTAATCTTCTCAATCGATTGCTGAACTGGTACTGGTTTCCCGAAGAAACTCTCACGCTTTGCTGTGTTTCTTGACTGTTGCCGACTGATGTGGTAGCCTGGACTGAATTGCTGAAAAAACAAAAGAAATGTTACTTTTTCTTTCTTTAAATGTATGATAGTAGCGAACTATGATGTATTGTAACATTGAAATACATTGCAAATTAGAAAAACTAGATTCAGATGTAAGAAAGACTGACTATCGTAACATTCACAACAATTTAAACACAGCTTCAGCTTAGGAATCTATTCCCAGACTCCTGTGAATGTAATACAAGTTCAAAAGTTAAAAGGGTTCATTAGTATCAAGGTCTATAAAATACTACAGGTCGGTCCAGGTGCGGTGTACTCCAACAAATCTTCGTTAGACAAGCTAGAACACTGGTTTTACACAAAGATTAAAAGTGACAGAGAACGATAGGCGATTTCCTGGTACAGTTGGCAAGTGTACGCCTTAACAACCACATGCTCTTTATGGGTTCAATTCCCATATGGATCAAGCACCCCCCCCCATACTTGGTGGTAAGACAGGCCTAAACGGACAACGTTTGTTGTGCCAAGTAAGAAGAAGAAGGGGAGAAGGATTAGCCATCAAAGATAGCTGTTTTCTTTTCCATACAAATCTCCATTCATCATGGCGACCAAAAACAGAGGCATACACACCAACCTGTAGTCCATCTAGCCTCCGACACCTTAGGTTGAACATGCTTTGTATTTAGATGTTCGATAGCTGGCTCCAAATAGCTCGACACTTCAATTTATGAATAAAATATCTAAATCTCTATGGCCGATTAGGAAAAAACGACTTTTTTCGTATTGAAATACGTTAAAAATTAAAAAAACACAAATTCAATAGTTGGCATTCAATAGAAGTTCAATTATTGAATTTAGACGGAATAATGAGGTCGTTGACATTGGTCCGAAAAAAGAATTCCCAGAAGTCATTATGCACTGTTACTATTCACTGATCTCATTATCCCACTTCCAATACTGTTTTTCGAAACATACACGTGCAATCAGGGGTACGACCTTTTCGTTTGACCGTTTTGCAAATTGAAGCAACGAACAATATTATGTTTATATTATTTGCTGTACTTTCTAAAATTAGTTACGTTTCCTAACTCTTTTTTTTATTTGCTTAAAAAACAAAAGCGGCAAAATGATGCGCGACAAATGATTTTGTTCTTATTCGTCTGACGGTCTACACTTGATTTGATTATAAAAAAAGGTTAAAATAAAATCTCAAAGATATTCTTATTAGAACAAAATCAGCAATCTATTTTTTGTATTTTTTGTGTAACATGGCGTTCAACGTGTAAACGCTAAATGAATGGAAAAAATCGACAATCTACGGACTTACCTTCTGCCAAAACATGCTCTTTTCGTGGCTCCCATTTGTAAGGCATTATTGTAACATAATCTACCCAATATACTAGATACTGCTATTAAGAGGTCTACATCAAGTGTTAAATTTCAGCTGTTGTTTTAACTTTGTCCCAATAATTTAATCTGAAGTTCCGTCGTAGAAATGGCTGAAGTAATATTTAAGTGCGTTCTTAAAATGAGCAAATTCCTTAAAATATAACATATAATTGACAATATTTCACTTTCGTTTGCAAAAGTAATCCGTCATTTTGGACTAGATAGTGGAGATTTCTTAGGAACTGTCAAATGAATATTTAAAATAGAATGGTATCCAGGAACAAGCACAGGGAATGGATAGACAAAACAAGAGAGAAGAACTAAATAGAAAAATAGTAAATACAAATTATGCCTAAGTTTAATTTACAATGGCTTGAATAGAGTGGTTTAGGTACCATGTGTACACAGTCTTACATCGATTCAAATGAATCTGAACCACCATGAACAAATATTTAATAATTAAGTTACTAAATTAAATAAACAAACATTTAAAGATGTAGTGAATTATCTGACCAATGTTGCATAAACACTTTAAACGAAATGAAACTTTCAGCTGCACATTCTAGGCGTAGGTAGGTATAGAAAAAACGTAAAATATTATGTTGTGAACTCTTTGAGGCTCTTTGATAAGTTTGTATGTGGAAAACCCTTTTTTGTAACAATTCACATTATGCTGTGACCTGTGCGTGATAGCCTGTGGCCAATCGTTCTTAGCTAATACATATGTATTCAATGTTTTTTTTGTTCGCTTTAAACAATCATCTTTTTTATGACTCCAAAGAACGTGTCGTTTTCATCTTCCTGTAAAGAAATAGAGAACACAGTGATACATTTCGACATACAGTGTATTAAATATGAAAAGAATGGTATTTAAATTCCTCGACAATTGCCAAATCAACATCTTGAATTCACCGTTGGTCATTGAAATTTATCGTAATCGAATCGTGACTGCCCAAATATTTTCCCAAAATTTGTTTTCAGTGTTTTTAGATAAACGGCAATTTTCCGATATAGGCTATTGTTTTGCGCCCATCGCCTAAGCTTTTATCGAGTATTGGTGTAGAGGTGATTTGAATGAAATACCGTAGATATTGCCGATTCAGGAATTATTATTTACCATTTACGTTATTTTACCACGTAGTTACAAAATCACCATCGTCACTTTAACTGAACAAAAATTGTGAATGGAACAGGAACAGTTTCACTCACTTTAATTGGAAAAGTAACCAGGCGGACGACGCAGATTGAATGACCTCGCTAAAAATGCGTCTACAATTATTAAAGAAGCTGCTAACTTGGGATAAGAGAACGGTGGTTCGCATAAGCAGTATCAGTTCGATCTACGGCGGGCGGAGTAGACGGCCGCCAGGAATTTCGAAGATTTAGACAGACACGAGAGGACGACAAGGAAAGCATAGATGATGGTATAGGTCAGTATAACGAGCAGTACAGATGGTATAGGTCAATGTATAAGCAGACCACCTCAAGTGAAAGGTCACAAACCTCAAAAGCCCCGATGTGGCCTTACCAAAACATCTTCTAGGGCTAGGGATAAGGTTATCTTTTGGGCTTAAGGACAAGATCCGGGCCGAATACAGCCACTTAGCGAAACACACACTAACAAACACTAACTGCGTACACTAATCTACTTACTTATACTGAGGACGTATACTAAAACCAATGTTAAAAAGCTTCTTCTGAGGAATAAAAGAAACCCACGTTTGGGCAGAGAGACACCGGCGCTACCTCTGCAATCGTTTGAGAGGATCTTGATTTTGGATTGCAAATGAAGAAGAGAAAATTTGCGGAATGTGTTGCGAAGGAACGAGGAGTAGTTTTTTGTTTGCGAAATAGTACTTAATTAAGTCGCTTCAGTTGAATACCTGGTTCTTTTTTATATCGGATTTTGATATTTTGATATACTGAAATCAAAGTCGCAGGCCGAGGCCAAAATACGGCATATCAATTTGGTGAAAGACCCACTCCAGATAAAGTCGTTCAAGAATCCTTCGCCCGTTTTGCGGTGAAAAGTATTGCGAATCAACACTAAACCAAACCTGGCCAAAACCCATTATATTACGTTTCTTTATTCACATCAACATAACGGAAAAGCACAGCTAAAGAGCCGGTATACAGTTGAGATGTTGTGAACGGTGATGTTCATTGACATTCAATTTCATACATTTACTCTATTTGAAATATTACAATCAAATTTCATTATTATGCTAACTTGGAATGAAAGCGAGCCATAGCCATAACGGATTCGTTGAAAGCTCATGCAATAACTGGTTGATGGGATTAGGGGGAACTACCGAAATAAAGCCGAATAAATTGTAAAACACAAAGCATGGCGGGTATCATGGGAGTAAAGATGAATATGACGGAGCTTTTGCGCCCGTTACGAAGCAAATCATCCTTAGTATTTAGTCGACTATTGCAAGTAAGCAGAATCTGATTCTGAAGGACTTCGACGCATAGATTGCATACGTACGTTCATCTCGAGGAGTACATGAAACAACCGACCGGCTACGCGAAGAATGGAGCAAAATAACTTATGTGCAGACTTTACAGGCTAAAGCAGTTCGCCCGGATGCTGGAATCTTCCATTACAAGGCGTTCACGTTAGAATGGAGTTCGTGCAAAGTGGTACTAAGCTTGTAAACAAAAAAATAGGTGCAAATCTAGGAGTTCTGACCTTATATCTAGCTCTAGAGGTTTACCGAGAGGATTGAAATTATAGTATTTAACGGGAGGTATATACATCTATAAATCAAACGAGTTCCTGAACGCTTTGGTTTACGGTAGGTGAATCGGAGGTCCCATGAAGCTGGACTTCCTTACCGTTCCGTAATACAAATTGGAAAAGATAAGAAGGAGACTGCCCCAAAATGATTTTTGAAAGACAAGATAAGTTGTACGAGCTATTGTGATTATTATTTTGCAATTACAGTAGACCCTCTCATTACGAGTACACCTTGTATTTCTCAGTGCAATCCAATCTAAAGGCTCAACAAATATCCTTTTAAAGATCGAACTCTCGCATAACCATCCTTGAACCTGTCAATAATAATTGGTAGGCAGTCAAAGTAGCTATGGGGCAGTTCAACTTTAACGTTTGACAGTTAAAGTGAATTTTAAGCAAGTGAAAATTGGCTTTTGACATTTGGTCTGACTTTTAAAATCCAGTATTAAAAACTGTCCAATTTCACATATACGTCACTGTATTTAAATTGTCTCATATAATGCCAACATGGGTTTCTCTCTCTCTTTTTTCTCTTTTTCTATCTCTCTTGCTCTTTCTTCGTAAGTTAGTCTGGATGCAGTGCAATTTTCGGTGCAGTCGTAGACACAGTTACAACTTATTTCAATGCTATGCGCTGCGTCACTGGACTTTAAGTTGTGGACATACGAAATAGAAACTCCAGTGTGAATAGGTCTTGAACAGTAAATACTAAGCATTTTTTTTTTGTTAATACATATACCTCCTCTTTAGAAAAGGGAAGGCGATACGTATTTTACCGAGCATATGACACTGCCTGTCAACCACCTAAATGTCAGAACCCAAAAGAGAAGAAAACATACAGTATTTCCGCACTGCACTCACGATTGCCTTTAGAGAATCTTATTCACACGAATTCAATTGCGCACACACACTGCACACACGATGCTACACAACCACGATTGCTAATTTGCGAACATTGTTTGCTTCATCTTCTTTCAATTCGCTTCACCATACGATGGGCAAATGTTTCATTGCCGAGCCGCATAGAGTATTTAAGAAGATTTCCAACATTCCATTCTTAATCAGCAAATGTTAGAATGGCAAACACTACATAGCGGCCAACATCATCAGTACGTATGATATGACGGTAAGGCCCCAGATAAAATTTCGCAGTAGGGTGGGGTGCCTGGTCCGACAAGTATTGCTGCAGATATCGATCTAGTTGGCTGCTTCTCCTCAACCATAATCGTCTTTTTAATTGCCTTTGTCCATAATGTATGACGTATGCATAACGTAACTTTCAATTTTTGCTAATATTGAAATATTAAAATAAAAGCACTGACGGCATTAACTTTTTCACCACATATTTGGCACGCACCTTATGACTCTTATCACACTGCAAGCTATGATTGTGATGAAAAAACTGCGCCCTTTCGAATGATTCCTTACGCGGTGGATGATGAATCTATATTTCAGCGCACGCACTAAGATAGTTTACAGTTTTATTTTATCTAGATCGACACAAAACCGGCTGAAGCGAAGGAAATTCTTTTCAATATCGCAACTTGTACGTACGAACGGCACAAACTTTTCATTACAATTACATTCGATTCCGATTATCCGTGATGCACGGACAAAGCCGACTGTTTTCTGACAGGATCGCCTACATACCCAAGTTCATTGCTGTGTGAATGAGTGAACATTTTGTTTAGAATTTAAATTTTTGTAAAAAAGATGTGATTAACGAATGTTGGTATGGAAATCATGTCTTTAATTAACATAATTCTTTCATTGCGTATCCATACCCATCGCCATGGAGCATAAGGCATCCTTTTACGAAAATTAAAATCAATGTAAGATTTTAAAAACTTTTTCCAAATGATATAGAGTTAGAGCCTCCATAAAATAAACTAATAATATCTTAATTTAACATGAAAAATCTACACTAATTAAGTTTGTGTTGAATAGAATCTACTATAGTCTAATCTACAATAAAATCTAAAAGATGGCCCATATTTTCCTCTCCTTACGCCGTTTCTAGACTATATCACGATAACCACGTCAGCGCTAATAGCAAGCGAATCTCAGACCAATTGATGTTGTTGTATTAAGCATTGCAAACGCCATTATTTGAGGCGATAGATTCAATGAAAACCTTCGTACGGATGGAAAGAAAAAAAAAATTGTTTATACCAATTCAATTCAGAAAGCTCTATAGTGCGATCCCCAGCTCAAATCACAATTCTTCAAATCGGATGTAATTTGGACTGATACATATCCCATACCAAGGGCTGATTATCAGGCTGCAGAGGTCAGTAACCACATACGAAATAAATTCAAAAGCATTCTTCGTCACATATCTATACTGATAATCCCCGTGATACACATTTAATGTGGACTGCGGAGAGGCCAGGAGAAAGTTACTGATAGTCCCCGAGATACACATTTAATGTAGACCGCGGAGAGCCCACGTGTCTCGAATATCTGCGTAAGTCGAAATTTGTGTTTTTTTGTATTGTTAACATTAACATTTTTTCCTATTATTCAACTCTGCAACATGGGACCTGTCACATGTTTTGTTTAACGCAAGGTATATGTAATTTACTGAAGTTTGCTAGGTAACCTCCTATTGTAAGGTTTGTCATCGTAGGAGAAATGCGGTTTTACATAGCAATAATAATATGTCGAATCAAAATAATTTTCTAGTATCTAAAGAGTTTATATAAGTTTTCAACTCTTAATGACTTCTGAATTAGTTGTATTTTGTTGTCTATAGTTTGTTTTTGCTTTTTCTATTGTTTTGTTTTGTTCGCCATTGAATGTCCTTAAGATAGTTTCTATACAAAACTCGATATCTTGCTCATTACGGCATGGTGCAATGGTGTACAAATATAAACGTAATGCCTTTTCATCCTTATAGATTTGATGTGTTAGAATGCTTAAGAAAGAGTTCTAAAAGAAAAAAGGAGGATTTAATTCATGAAATTGTTATTATATCTTTAGAGGAAACTAACCCTTATTATGTTGTCCAAGCCGCAAAATGTTTTACTTTGAGAGGCCAATCTGAGAGCCCTTATGAATGTTTCCCAGTTGTGGCGAGAGATTGAAGTTTGAAACACTTCCAACCAGTTCTGTCTCCATTCAATGGGCTGCGCATAAGCGTTGGTGTTCAGAAGTTTTATAATGTTGGTTTTGCAAGATGGAAGCGTTTCTTGCTTTTGCGTTATTTGTGAAGGTTTTGTTAGTTTTCGTAAGGCCTGAGAAAGTTTTTTGTTAGACACTTTGAACTGTATTTTTGGTTTTAATTTACTCTTGGAGCTAGGCATGGTTTTTGTTATGTTGATTTTGACAATTAAGAGATTTACAGGGTGATTGCAAATATTACATGGAACAGTGGGATATCTTCAAGAAACTTCTGATCTCATTCTATTGACCCAGTCAGCATTCGGTTAATTTACCCATTCGAGCAGTTTTGACCAGTCACAACAGTTATTTGGAACCAATTTATCAGTGTGAAGTGTTCTGATGGCTATACAATTTTTAATTATATGAAATATGAACTTGTTACGGGGGGACAGTTCGGCTGAGAATTGATCTACGTCCGGCCTTTAAAGGAGCCGGCGCGTCATCCATTAGACCACCAGGGGGCTGAAGCTTAACTTGACCTAAATAAAAATAAAAATAAATCTTTGCAAAAAACCTGTGCTCAAGAATCGTTTACATGTTTCAGCATGTCTTTGGTCACTTTTCCAAATGCAGCTGGCATAAGACATTTGTTAACATTCGAGACTTATTATACTTGCACAATGCACGTTCTCTTTGCTACCACATGGTCCAGTAACAGTGTGTGCATCATCTTATCGCCTAAAGCAAATACTGGATCGAGGAGAGCGAGTGAAAGATAAACAATTAAAACAAACTTATCAGCTCATCTTCATCCTTGTTGTACTTCGGCAGCTTCCCCAGAACGTTACACGTCAAGTTAAATGCATCGAAGATGCATTCACGAGCAATGCAACAAAGAAATATATTTTAAAGAAACGTGTAGCAGCAGCTCAGTGGGTGCTTATCGTTGTTACTACTCATTTCTACAACCCCAGAAAAGCACCAGGCGTTATAGTTTCTAGAATCAAAAGAACGTGTTTTTGTAAACTAACTAATAACATGAACGTGAAACATATTCAGGATGAATCTAGCTTTTTGGTGCACTCGTTCACCAAATCAAACATTATCGCATGTGCTTTGGATCGAAAGAAGTCGCTTTCGGTGCCGATCATACCATCACAAAATGAAAATTTTTTATGTGTTCCAAAAGTGATTCATAGTGGATTGCGACAAAAGCTGCCTGATGTGGGATCGGATTTTGCTTTCGACGATATAGCTATTCATACGGAAGTTCAACATGCTACAACGTATCAAACAATAACTAAAAGTATTTCACAATCTACACTGACAATTCCTGAAAATTACAGTTTCACCTCTGTGCAAATTCAAATCTACAAACGTCGATGGTTCTTGTTAGTTTTGACCATCATTAGTATAGCTGTATCATATGTGCAATGGATACAATACAGTATAGTGGCAAATATCATGGCAAAGTATTACAACATTTCGCCAGCGTGGATTGACTGGACATCCATGATCTTCATGGTGATTTATATTATAGCTGTGTTTCCTGTATCATACGTTATGGATGTAAGGAACATGCGACAGTCAGCAGTAATCGGAACAGTTGGTACAGCGCTAGGGGCATGGATAAAAGTTTTTTCAACAGACCCTTCTCAGTTTCAAATAGTGATCGTAGGACAAATTATTTCTGCAATTGCGCAAGTATTTTTGCTTAGTATTCCTTCGCGCTTATCTGCTACATGGTTTTCTCCAGAAGAAGCGTCTTCAGTATGTGCGTTTGGAGTATTTGGAGCTCAATTAGGAATTGCTATTGGATTTTTTCTCACGCCAATGGTAGTCGTCAATCACGAAGAGATGACTGCTATTGGTATTGATCTGCAAGTTTTTCTTATGGGGGTAGCAGGAATCTCCACCATGATAGCATGCATGGTAATAGCTGTATTTAAATCAGAACCACCCTTTGCACCGAGCCATGTGCAGGCTCTACAAAGAACAATGAAACCCAGACGTAAAGACTACTGGCCTTCCGTAGGACGATTGCTAAAAGATGAAAACTATCTAATTCTGGTTATCGCGTATGGCATTAATGTAGGTTTATTCAATGCATTCTCAACATTACTCAATCAAATCGTGCTAAATTACTTTCCTGATAGTGCAACTGATGCTGGAAGAATAGGTCTAGCATTAATTGTACTAGGACTTATCGGTTCAATGGTGTTCGGTTACTTACTTGACACAAGCCACAAGTATAAAGCAACTGCTGTGTGGGTATGTTTACCACATTGCTGTAACACATTTGTAAATATACAAAAAAAAAACTATTTTGGTTGTTACATTTCACAGGTTTGTCGGCTTTCGGCAGTAACGTTGGTCATATTTGCACTGGCTTTAGAAAGTCGTTCCAAAAAACTGTTGGCAGTAGCTTCAGTATTCCTTGGGTACGTTTTGTTAACTGGAATGCCCTACAAATATTATTAAAGAAAAATATAGTTTTTTCATGACAGGTTTCCAACCAATCGGTTATGAGTTTGCAGCTGAGCTTACGTTTCCTGAACCGGATGGGCCTGTTATGGGCATCTTAAATATATCTACACAGGTTTTTGGTATAGTTATAACATTGATGATATCCGGAATTCAAAAAATTTTGGGCGATTTCGTGGGCAACATAGTGAGTAAAATACCTTTTGATAATCAACATCAAATATGTTACTTATATCTTGTTGTATATCAAGGTTTTTGCAGCATTTCTTATACTCGACGGAAACATCATCGCACTTATTCGATCTGATTTACGACGTTATAATACTCATTTGGAAATAGAAAGTGAGGCTGCGAGAGAATTTGCTGAGGATGCTAGCGTACGCTACGGTGATATTTCAAACTATGATGATTCTCCATTAAAACTAAAAATAGACGCCTGCAGCCGATGATCCAAAGGACTGCAATGCAGTGGTATTTGTGAAATACATAACATCCTGCGGTGGTTAGGCGCTAATTATTAACACTTTAAATGTTTCGCATTTTTATGTTAAGTGACATTGCTACTGAAGAATGTGTGTTTCTCTGTTAAAAAAAATTAAGGTTTATGCTAATGTAACGTGATAATGTGTAATATATAGTTTTTTGATTTGTGAAAATTATAATTTTACACAATTATTTGGAACAGCGTGTGAAAATACACTGTACACAATACACTAACATTACCACAGTTTGCAAGTCCTCGAAGTAATCAAAAAATTACGTTCATTCCAACTACAATAAGCTTATTAGTTGCCCCGGTCACGTGATACTTACCTTACTTCGACTTAACAAAACGCCCGCCATGGATTCAAATCTCGAATGGACCGAGCCCTCATAGGTAGGCCGAATACCCTGCTATGGGTAGACTAATCAATCGATAACGGCAGTCTTATGGCAACCCATAAACGGCTGAAGTACTCAACTTTAACCGCAAAGCCCATTTTCATGTCATGGAGTTTCAAAGTTAACGATACTTTTAAATCACGTTGTTTTTGTCCTCAAATTGTTTACAGATTCATGTATCGTACACTCATGAGTATGGTTTGTGGTTTAGTATAATACTTTAGACCATCATAAAATGACATTCATAATCTACCAATAAATGTCATGTTTATTATAAAAAAAAAAACAAAGTAAACAAATAGTTTGTAAAAAAAATCAAACCCACGGGAAGCCCGCTTGTCTGGAATATTATTTTTTGGATGTCTTTTGGGGGTTACATTTTTTTTCAATCCTAGGAACCCCAGCAGCTGCTGAGAAAATTCATGCAGTTTCCAAGCTCGGAAACTGCTCGATTTTGTTGTGCTCGATGTCACCTGGTTGGTTTTCAATGTTCCTGTCAAACGTTCTATGCTTTGCAGAAAATTAAGCCAGAGACTTGCACTGAACAGCTCGTCTGCGTTTTTCACACATCTGCGGTAAAAAGAAAATGCTGCCCGTTCGTTCTGTAGCTAATTTGGCCATCCGCAATGGTAATGTATATACAATATAATTGTTAAGGGTTATAATGCATCGAATCTAATGTTTTGCGTTCGTTTCTCGATTATTATATAACATGCACAATGCACCATACAATGTACAATATCCGGAATACAATGAATGGATACACTCAAACAGCGGCCTTCTTGTCCCGCGGATACCACGGTCCCAACAACTTCCGTGTGTACACGATGAACGACATGCCTGTCCCGGAGGGGGACTTCTTCGAAGAGCATCGGCGTAAGAATCGTGTGTACAATACCGTGCTCGCAGCAGGCATTGTAATCTTTGGCATCACACTAACCGTGGTAAGTATGCGCGCCTGAAAATGAATGGCTGAGATGATTAACCTTTTTTTCATTCTATAGGCCAAGGAAAGTGGATTGATTTATCTTAACTACAACCCGCCGAAGAGCCTGGACTAGACGAGGATTAGGATGCCGACGTGTTGCAGACGACATACTAGATGTTTCGTGAAAATAAATCAATCTAAATGAAATAGTCTAAAACGCATGCGTTCGGTTTGTTTTGAAATGCACAAGTATAAATCAGGATGAAGATGCTTCGAAAATGGAGAAGCTACACTATTAATTTCCGATGAAGAAGATTTTAAAAATAAGGGAAGCTTGATCGCTACACATCAATAAAAAGATCAGTTTCTTATTTATGTTGTTCCAGCGACCCACTATGTTGGATGCAGCTTAGATTTGAGAGAGTTTTGACAGCGGCTAATGCGTCACAAAAGTAGGATGACAGATCACTGCAACACATCACAAATTTTATCAATAAAAACGGGTCAGAAGTGGTAAACAGCATAAAACACACATTTTCTTACTATTGTTCAGTTAGAGTTTGCTTAAGGACGATAAAATAATATTCTAATATCAGCTTCTAGGGCAAGTGATTGATTATAGTCGCTGCGATGGCAGCCGGAATAAAATACATCTTTCAGAAGGAACTGTTCGATGCGCTTGATGAACGTATTTTGTCTGTATGCAATGTTAGCAAATTGCATAAACGAAAAAAATCTTCCTACCTATGCATTGCTTCCACGATAAAGCCCAGTGTTGTAGTCAGTGTTTGCCAGATAAAACAATACGACAAAGGCGTATATAAGAAAAAACGCTCCTGGTCATTGGAGGAGATAAAGTGCATTGATGGTCGCAACGAAGCATCGGACACGCATGATTTCGATATGATGTTAGATAAACCCTACCGATGGTTTGCGGCAAATCTGCATGAACGACAAAATTTTATTTCGGTTTTATGGAAACAAATTCACAAGCATTGCACCGTTGGCGAAAGGGCGGTGTTCAAAAACATTCCGAAACAATGGCTTTCAGAAAATTCGCCTGAAAAACAAGTGGATGAAAAATACTCGAATCGCGATGGTGCAGGTACCGGGGACGGTGAAGAAGAGATTGAAGGATTCGAAAATGAAGATTTCCACGCCCTTACCGATAAAGAAGAAGTGCATCTGAGCAAACTTATTGCAGAATGTGATTACGCGATTAGTAATGCTGAACTGTTCATGGATGATTTGAGCCATAACCTTTTGCAGTTAGATGGGGCAAATATACAAAGCGTTCTGGAGTCGGAGAAACAAGTCCAAATGCTAATGGAAAGGATTGAAGAAGCGATTAACGAAGCTGAAAAGGTCGAAAAACGGCTCGACGATTACGACGAAATTCTATGTCATGTGAGAGACACGATGGAAAAGATGGGAGAAAAGAATCAAATGATTGAGATTGCAAATACCAACAATGTGCGGCTTCTGCAAGAGTTGGAAAAAGTAGTTACACAGCTGGATTTGCCCCATGTCCATCAGCTTGCACTGACAGATACTGACCTTACTCCAAAAGGTTTACCGGCGGCAATAGCAGCAGGAAAGGCATTGCAGATGGCGATGAATAGCGACATTGATCCTGCGCTTCTGCGACTTACAGCAGTTCAAGATCAACGCAAGAGATTCGAAAAATGGAAAGCAAAATTCTCACAGACGATTAGCCGTCATTTAAATAATCTCTTCATTCATCTTGGCAATCTGGGAGATTCGCAGAACTCTTTCACAAATGAACTGTCTCTTCCGAAGCACCACAACGTGCATAAAGAGCTATCTGCGTTCATGGAGCTTATGCACTGGATGAAAGCTATGGATAGAAAGGCGTACGACGCGCTTATTAAAGTTTATACTGCATCTTTAAGCAAAGTTTACGACCGAGACATTCATATATTTTTCGAAAATGCTAAACAAGCACTCACACTAAAGCAGTTTAACTCTAGAGAGGACATTAATAACATCTCAATGAGCAACAAAATAAAGCTTGGTCCACAATCAAACAAACAACCAGCACAGCCATACGGGATACTTGGTATCAACAAAGAGATATGGTCCACAGGTGCTGAACCAATAGAACGACAACGATTTGATTCAATTTTGGAAAAAGTGCTTGCAGAACTAGAACCAGTGGCTTTAAGCGAACAGCATTTTTGCATCGCATTTTTCCAATTGGACGTAATCAGTCCTACAGGTAAAAATACACAAACAACACTGGAAGCTGCTAGTAACGAGGCCATCAACCAAAAAGACGAACGAGATACAGCTATACATATTCCACAGCGCAGGCTTGATCGTCAGATAAATGAGGAAGTGCGCAGGATGATGGGGGAACTTTTTGCAAATCTTGAAACCGAAATAAATAGTTTCATTTTAAGTTTCGAAAAACTCGACAACTAGTAAGTACTTATGATGGACCACGCAGAAAAACAACAACTTATCTTTAATTGTTTCACGTTCACTTTTAGCTACTCATTGTACGTGCTAGTGCGTCTTACTCAACATGTAATGTCGGCCCAAGACGCACATTCGTTTCTGAGCATGACATTTGCTTCAGCTCTTATACACGTTAAGCGAAATTTTGATAAATTTATGCAAATACAGTTGCAATCAATTGATGAATCCAAGATTCCAAAGAGATCTAAGTGTGGCCTTTTACCTTATGTGGAAAATTTCGAGGAATTTGCTGCAACCGCTGAAAACATCTTTAAGAAAACGGAGCGTCGTAATGATCTTGATAAATGGTACCTTAAATTGGTTGAAGCCATTTTCGAACGCATTCCTGTACATGCAGCCGAGCATTCGAAGACACCACATCAAGTTATAAAAATGGAAAACTACCATCGAATGCACTCTTCATTATCTCAACTGAAGATTCCAGTCTTGGAATCACTGCGAAAAGAAGCCAAATCAAGATATAATGATGCTCAGAAAGCCTACGTCACTAAATACTTTGGTCGGCCGTTAGAGCGTCTTAATGTGAGCATTACCCTCAAAACGTTGAATATTGTGTAGTTTTTAATTTGTTTCGACATCATTACATTTTTGCAGCAATTCTTCGAAGGAATACAAGTGCGTGTGCAACAGGGTGTAAAAGATACCGAAATAAGCTACCAAATGGCATACTCCAAACAAGAATTACGTAAAGTAATAAGTCTTTATCCAGCCCGTGAAGTGAAGAAAGGACTTGAGCAACTATACAAAAAGGTAGAAAAACATCTTTGCGAGGAAGAAAACTTGCTACAGGTAGTCTGGCGAGCTATGCAGCAGGAGTTTATAAACCAGTACAACTCATTAGAGCAATGGATTCAGCGTTGTTATGCCGGTTCGATGATAACTCTAGAATTTACCATCAACGACCTATTGGACTTTTTCTCCGAGATTGCACAATCGCACTAGTTTAGGTATAGTTTCATCACATCATTAGAACATTTATTGGATGGTTTAGGTTTTAATAAACTGGCCCATCGTCCAAATTATCGTCTTCGTCGTTATATGCTTCGCCGTTATCGAAATAGTTATTGCCATAATCATTCTCATCATCCATTTCTTCATCAATCAATTCTTCTTCTGCATCATCACCATCTTTTTCATCTTCAGAGTCGCTTTTCTCTTTTTTGACAACATTCGAACGATCTCCAGATGATTCTTTCTGCTCAAGTGCTTTAAGCTTGGCTTCAATATCAGCGGCACTTCGCATTCGCTTTGCATTTGTTGGTCCCGAGAGAGCTTTTATTCGTTTGTAGCTTGGTTTTAGTTCGGCAGGCATCACTTTCCAAAGAAAATCTCCCTCTCGTTTCGTTTTTGGATCGTTCTCGATGACATTCTACAATGATTTCAAAGGTAAAGGAATAGCGAAAACAAGCACATGGCCATGGCATGTGTCCATGATAAGACTTACAATCACTTTGTCACTGTAACGTTGGACATACAGCTTGGAACTTTTCTTTGTAGTGTAGTACGTTGATTCTCGCAGATACGAGATAAAATCTTCTTTCCACAGTATTTTATATGTCCGATCCGCGCTAGACTGAAACAGGAGTCGAATTGACCATAGTTCGAAGAATTTACTCCATAAATCTTACCTCCAAAAGTACAGGCTTCGTTAGCAATGCAGGGTACAGCGGGGGAGGAGCTGCCGATGTTACGGTCTGCATTTCTTTGCTTGTGACTCCCAAAGATTGCAGTTGCTCTTGCGTCAATGTGCCATTGGTTTTGCCTCGTCCCCGTCCAGCCATAGCTTTCGGAAAGGTAAATAATTTCCATTTACCCACATCTAGAATGATGCATTTATAGTTACCTTCGTTTGATGCAATAATGCGTTAATATGCTTTTTAAGATGCAGCTATCCTACAGTACGCAGTCCAAACTTTGCGGAATAATAACATGGGGCAATGGATTGTAAACATTTCAATGACATGTCATGTTGTTCGGCAGTGTTGCCAAAAATAAAAATAAAAAAGGAAATTTCTTGGAATATGCCCCATATTCTATATATATATATATATACTTTACCATATTCTTTATATTACGAGTTGAAGAGCATTATAGCAGTTTTTAATAGCTGTATAACATTAACTTGTAATTAATTGATGTACACATTGATGCAACGAATACGCTCAGATGACCTCGATCTTGCTCTTCAAGAAATCATGTTGACATGATGCGCTTGGAGTGGGGCTACCACCGTGCTATCAGCTGGTGATTATGCAAGTTTTTTGTTGTTGTAAACAAACAGAATCACGGTATTAGACAAACTTTGTTCATGCAATGAAACGCTTGTTCTTCTGATTCGATAAGTGTTTCTGCATTTCAAAAATACTTGTTAGTTTTACCTAAAATAGCTGCAGCATCCGAATAGCAAATTGTTTTGTGTGGTAAAAACTGAACAAGCACAGCTATGATGAGAAAAGTTTGGAAACTGCTTTTTGGGCGCTATCTTTTAGTTACCAATACGGTTAGTTCCGGAGTACTGATGCTAGCGGGAGACATTGCTGCCCAAGAAATTGAACGGAGGCAGGCAACAATTCCCGTTGCATCAGAAGGTCTTGAATCGAAGAGACTGTGTAAGCAGCAGTGTTCTCATTTATTGGGCTTTATTTTAATTGGTTTCTTTTCTCCGTTCAGTTAATATGACGTTGGTTGGACTTTCTCAAGGTCCGCTGCATCATTATCTTTACAAGTGGATGGACGCATATCTTCCCGGCGCTACCGTACGAACCGTGTTCAAAAAGATTGGCATCGATCAATTTGTTATATCTCCTATCTTCATCGTTACATACTTATACAGCGCTGGCCTATTGGAAGGTGCATCCTTAAAAGACTGTAGTGCTGAACTGCGCTACAAGTACTGGACTATTTATACAGCAGATTGGCTCGTATGGCCTCCGACGCAGTTTATCAATTTTTACTTACTTAGCCCAAAATATCGCGTCCTGTATATTAATGCCATTACCATGCTGTATAATGTGTTTCTCTGCTATATCAAACATAACGATAATTTCGTCGCTGAATTAACAGAAAAAATGACTTCGAAAAAGGACCCTCCTGGGACGACAACATGATATGGACAATAAGATTCTCAACCGACAGAAAAAAAAACAAAAACACGTACTTAATCGAGTATGGTTGCCTACTATACTTTGTCTTAATTAGTTTCTTTTTAGAACAAAGATGTAAAATGCCGTGAATGATTCGCGATAATTTACTTAATACTGTTCCCTATTTATTGTTTCACTTTATCAGCACGTTATGTTGAAATCGTTCGCTATTCCATTTCGAAGCCTGTGGTCAATTATTGTTGTGTCATTACATAGATCGTAGCTGATTTTGATTACGAGAGTGTTTTACATCGTACACATATATCGCCAAGTAAGCATAGGCATACTTTGCCGAAATCCATGCGGCAAGCAATAAAGTATAGTTACCGTTTTTAATTATAGTTGTCTAAACTGTACAAAGTCTGGAACTGTTACTATCTTACAGCACTTGATTATGGCAGAATGGAAATAAAATTGTCCACTAATATTTCCTTAGTCGACTAATAGTCAGATTTGAGCAAACGTTGTTATTTTTCCCTACTTCCAGTTGACATACCAATAGAATGCTGCTTCACAACCAACATAGAGTACAGAATTTACTGCAGTTCGGGATAAAGATATAATATGCCTAGCCTACTCGATTATCTTAGCGCCGTATGAATCCCATTGCGCTATCGTAGTCATGTTGATGAAGCCCCAACGCCATTTTTGCCGTGGATTGGTAAGATCACACGGATTTACAAACACTTCTCGGTTATCCGGGTTCATATCCAAGCACCGATTATTCTTCCCTTGTTTTAGCATCTGCGACTCTGGATTATATCGCCATAGTTGATTGCCTTGTCCACCATGGCAATGGTAAAGCAGAATTTTGGCATTCGGAACACTCTCTGATACATCCCAACAAAGCTCACCGAATTTGATGCGTAAATCTCGATGCCACGATAGTTGGAAAAACTGGTTAGGTTGCGGTTGTTTTTTATCCTCGGCACAAGAGTAAAGCCCAATAGTTTGTTTTTCTCCGTGATTAAGCGTATCGACACAGAGGGCTGGATTGGTGACACTCTGTATGGCACCGTTAGCAAAGTCTTGTGGTTCTATTGGCGGATACTTCTCGACCAGATCGAATGCCACATGGGTCATGAACCATTTGAAGGGTTTGCACTGTAGCTTCTCGCGTATCGCCAACTGTCGAGAAATATCTCCTACGTCCGTATTTTCATACTTTTTCCGATCGCGCATATATAGATATTCCTTATATTCATCCATCCAAACTTCGGCAACTCGTTTATAGTTCCGTGTCAGGAAATCTTTTTTGCGCGGATTACCGAACGGGGCATATCCGCGATATATGTGTCCGACGCGCGAACATGGAGCATCGTACATCTTGCCACCACACTGCCATATTTTGAAGCTAAGCTCGTATTGTTCTCCACCCCAAATGTCCAAGCCCTCGTCATAGCCTCCGATTTCCCAGAAAAATTTGGCACTTATTGCAAATAGTCCACCCGCCATTACTGGACTCTCGAACGGCTCAGTAGGATTTTGCAAATTTTTCGGCAGAAGTGGAAGGCGTTTGTAGAAAAATTTCCAATCGAACGCCCCACGGGCGCCCTCATCCTGTGCCCTGTACTCGAAAGTATCCCAATCGATTACATCGATGAAAGGACACACACATGTGCGATAGTCATCAGCAATAGGTTCCAGCAATGGAGGCAGCCAATTCACGTTCGCCTCTGTGTGCGAATCTAGGAAGATCAGTACATCGGCCGTGGCAATCTTTGCTCCAGCCAATCTTGCAGTAATTAAACCTGATCGTTCCGGTAATCT
Organism: Anopheles christyi; assembly: GCA_000349165.1. Lineage (NCBI taxonomy): Eukaryota > Metazoa > Arthropoda > Insecta > Diptera > Culicidae > Anopheles > Anopheles christyi. The sequence continues at coordinate 1,437 of KB701093.1, read as the reverse complement.
TATTATTTTCACTTTTGGCATATTTTCTGCGACATATTCATCTAGCTGTTGCTTTAGAAATTCTTTTGTGCTACAATCGTCGACGAGGATAATTTCGGCGATGAGCTCCGGAGGCGACCGAAGTAGCACACTTGATGCAGTTCGCAAAAGAGTGCTCCAATGTTCGTTGTAGAATGGAACAACTACACTCACAGTAGGAAGTTCGCTCAAGTACTGTTTTTTTCGACATCCCCTATGCCTTATGTCGGGCAGCGAGCGATTAAGCGAAATTTTATCACTTAATACTGCATTGAAACCATTCTTTTTGAATAGTTTATCTTTCATTTCGAATTCGCTTTTATCTAAATGACCAGCTTTTCCTTGTTCTCCAATACCACTTCGCTTGGCTTCTTCGTGGATGAGTTTGTAGTTATGCCAATCGATACGCTTTTGAAGCACATTTTTCGATGGTTTGTTGAAGAAGGATCCTTGCTTTGCGTGCGGTTCTTGCTGCATAAGTGCCTCGGGCCTAAATACTCCATTCAGTGTTATTTTAGCATCGTCGCTGAACGACCGAATCAGCAGCGTGAGAAATAACAACACTGCCCCTGACACAAACACATACTTTATCAGTGTGCGCACGTTTCTCCTCATGTCCAAAATGTTCACCTACGAAAAGAGTTGGACCAACAATTAGTTAATGTACTGTAAAATTAATAACTTTACTCTAGACATACCACCACCCGTGTATTCTTTGGTGGCCTGCTCACGGACCACTCGTGTATTAAAGGTACGATTTGACGATATCGCTGCTGCTGGTGATGAGCTGGCAATAGTTCACCTCTATTGCCCACACACGATAACTAGGACATACAAATCACTTGTGTTCAGAAAGAAGAGCGATTATCACACATCAAAGAATGCAATGCAACCAAAATTTCGAAACGGTTCATTCTTCTGACGAGGCCAGTTTCATTCTCGTTCTCTCGAAAAACTAACCAACGACGCCTTTCACTGAATCGACGTCAGGTAATGGTAAAAAAAAACAAAGCACAAAATGAAACTTCAAACCGGTATAACGGGACTTTTTTTTTCAAATTATACATTTACAATCGCATTTGCAAATTTCGGCGAAAATGTTCGTTTTCTTCTTCAAGAACGCTAATTCCTGCCCACGGATGAAAATCTTACGACCGCTTCAGTTCCATGATTGTTTACTTTGAACATGATGGCAACAAGTGGTTCGCGTCATTAGATGTAGTTTACTGTTTCCGGCGAATTCATTTGACATTCATATGAACTGCGTTGATGTGTGCTGTCTGACCCTAGCGCAAAACATATTGTGTTTTTTTTTCTCAGATAATCTAAGGCGATGAGACATGACCTAACTAATTAATTCAGATTATATTGGAACGCCCATTGTGAGACAAATTTGTCAATACATATATATATATATAT
>KB701082.1:0-26421 GCA_000349165.1 Anopheles christyi | reverse complement strand
TTACAGTATACGGAAAGGACCCCATCTGGCTGTATTAAGTATTTATCTCGCTCGAAATGCAGATAGAATGCTGGTTACAATTGCAGTTCCATGGGAAAGTAGTCTTTTTTTCGGCAAACCAATCCGAAAACAACATGAAAAAGGTATACATAGAGGGGGATTGGGAAAGCGATGTGTAAGGGTGTGTGTGTGTGTGTGTGTACATAGTGTGTTTTGGAACTATTCTTCTCTTTTAAAACCCTATTCTTATAACCAATCACAATCTTTACACTAATGGTGGATCTACATTATCCATTATACCTTTACTTTTGTTTAATTTCTTTCTTTTTTTCATGAAACGAATTTCATTTCATTCCCTACTATTATTAAACCTTAACCTTTTCTTCTTTTTTTTTTTTTTGAAAGACTCTAAAAATCCTTCATTATACGAACACGTCGTGCAATGCTGTGTGTATCTCTCGACAGTGTGTGAGTGTGTATATGGCGCTCTGGCTTTTATAAAATACTTCCAGAGTGCAGAGCAAGATTCCAAAACAAAACATAAAGACAAACAACACAAAAACGAAGGTAGAAAGGGATGAGAGGGCACGTGACACGGTGTAGTAGATTATTGCGAGTTATGCCATGGTTGGGGAGCGCATGGGCATCGTCGTGCTATTTACGCTTCGCGTCGATAAATTTTTTCCATAATCTTAAAGAACAGTTCATGTGGGAGACCGCGTGAAATTTGCTGAATGTGCGTCTTGATCATGTTGTACGATTCTTCCTCGTAGATGCTGTAGGTGGTCGGTAGGCCGAGCTGCTCGTACAGCTTCTTCACGCGAGCAATCTTTTCGGGATCTAGAAGGAGAAGAAACAAAAAAGGACTCATTAGTTTACGGCAATGACGAGTAGTGAATTTAATCACAAACACAAACAGTCGTTGCCATTACACTTACCAGGTGATCCATAGCACGCCTTCATTACTTCCTTTTGTTCCTCGGTTGCACGCTGCATCGCGACTACCGCCAACCAGCTGCACTTGCCCTCGGCAATGTCGGTGCCAACCTTGCCAATCACTGCCGGATCGCCGAAGCAATCGAAGAAGTCGTCCTGCGTTTGATAGAACTGGCCGATTTCGAGTAGAATCGTTTTAGCCTGCCGGAACATCTCAGGATCGGTGTAGCTACAAAGACACAGAAAAAGACAACATTAGCAAAAGCAAACAAAAGATTCAAAGAAACGCGAACAATTCTAATTACCCCGTAAGGTGCATGGCCATCGCAACCGGGAGGTAGAACGTGTAGTAGGCAGTTTTGTGGAACACGATCGATTTGTACAGATCCATCGTGTAGTCCGTCACATCAAGCTTGGCCGAACGCAGATCCAGCGATTGACCGATTGTGGTGATAAACTTCATCTCGTTGAACAGCTCCAGTAGGCGCGGATAGTACGACTCGTTGCCGTACTGTATCTTAACCAGGTGTGCGATTGCCGCCTCAATCATAATGCCATCGTTGACGCCCGACAGCTTCACATCGTCCAGTGTGTGCCAGCATGGTTGACCACGGCGCGTCACACTTCCATCCATAACATCGTCCATGATGAGGAACATCGAGTGCAGCTAAAAATGGGGAGAGGGGAGGTAAGTAAACAAAAAAATACTATCACTGTGAACACGCACCCCGTGAATGGTTTGCTCCCCATCACACAGGTTTAAGCGATTTACGTCATAGGGAGAGGTCATGACCACACGGTTCGATTGGTTCGACAATTTGCTCAATGATGAACATGGGTATGGATGCGCATAAACTAAACCAGCCAGCCAGCCTATCAGTAATGCTATTTGCAACAAAAATCAGCACAACAAAGAAGAGGAAGCAGAAGCAACAACAAACTGAGCACACGATTACATTAAATGAGATTTGCAAATGAAAAGGCGTCGGGTACTTGAGGTGTGGTAGCTTTCGAAGAATGGTGGAATTTCTAGAGCAGTGCCGACTTATTTGGATCATTGATTATCGTTGCTCTTGAAAAGAACAACTTCTTGATATGAGGCATTGGTCGCTAGGGAGACTTGCACAACGCCGCGTTGCTATGGTTTTAGTGGAGTGCTCTGTGGCATTTTTGGGATTTTCTAAACAATGTTGACAGCTTTGACATAAGCTTGACGTAATGTCAACTAAGTCCCTCTCAATATTGCACTTCCTTTGGGTTCCGTCCAAAGTGTCCATAAACTTACCATCTCAATCGCCCATCCGAGGTACTGTGCTCTGCGAATGTTTTCTGGAGTCAGCTCCTCCTGTCGGGCCAGCATCCGGTACGCCAGCACACATGCCAGACCGCGGTTCTTCTTGCCCTGCGGCACATTGTACTGCAGTGCCTTAACGAACCATTTGGTCGCCACGTTCTTGTCGTACTTGCTGGCGTAAGCGGTCAAATCGCGCACCACATCGGGGAAAACGGCCATAAATTCGCGACTCTCGCTCTTCGGTACTGCCGTTTGTGTGGCCGCCTCCGGTACAGAGGAGTTCAGTGTCGAGAGGGTTCTGTAAAGAGCGAGATAAAAGGGGGAAATAATTAAGCATGCTTTATGTTAAATTACTTTCAAGCTGTTAGACTCATTGTTGTAATTAAACAACTAACAAAAAAGCGAAATAAAAATAGAAATGATTAAATTTCAGTCTTCAGGATTGGTTGTTTGAAGCACACCTGGGCTCCACATTCGTTGATTAAATTACGGGGGAATGGGTTCTTTCAGCAACGAACTTTCAATTAGCAGCTTAAAATGGTGGCCATCTAATTAATACCTCAGGAGCAGACGATTATATTCTTTTTTTTATCCAATATAGCAAATATTCTTGTTCTTTGGCGTAACGACCTATGCGGTCATGCCGGCCTATATAGGCTTCCGATATACATTGTGTAAATTAATGAAACTGGTTTAATGGCTTGAATGTATCCAAAATAGCAACAAATGTTGCGTATCGCTGGATACTTTTAATCAGTGCCGGAGGTAATATACTTTTCGAAATGATGATTCTCAATATCCGTTATGATGTTCTAATATATGGGTGGATAAGGTAGAAGAAATCCAATAATATTCAAACTGAACGTATGGTTCCATTTTTTCACATCCACCCGTTGCTACATCATAGTTACAGTACAATAATACGCCGTAATAAATTACGATCAGATAGATATTAAACATCCCCCCGCCTGAGAGCCTCAAGTACCTCATAGCACGTGCCACACAAAAGTGAGATAAGAATGCATTCACACGCATACGGCCCACATGCGTCATAGCTGTTTTGCAAATCAAATATTGTTTAGCACCATTTCCATCGGGGCCACCAAAAAGGCCAACGAGCCTCCTCCTTTTATCACTAACCAGAAGATGCACGGTTTAAAGATCTTATTAACATCCTAACTGAAAAGCCCGCACTGATGCTAGCACTAAATATTGCAAATTCGTACCTTTCGGAGGCATATATAGGGAGCCCTTTGTTCATTCGTTAGCAACTGTGCAACTCTCGCGCAGACATTTTCGTTTACATTTCGGTTAGAAAATAGATTCACGTTGCTCCAAGAGGGGTAACACAATCGGCAAACGATCACACAGCAAACAAAATGGAATAAATTTAGATCCACCTGGAAACGATAAAAGAGGCAAGGTGTTGTTGTTTGGTGACGACGTTGTTAACAGTTTTCCACCCTTCTCCAACAAAGCACAATAGCGCTCCGTGTTTATCATTTTACCAACCAACAATCGATGTTTACATCTTGATACTAGACACTGCCAGGCAAATGTTGAATATGTTTATTTCATTTTCCCTACAAGGATAATAGGAATAATACGAGCTTTTGTAGACACTTAGGGCTGTTTGTCTATGTTTAGTTTCGCTGTCATTCAAAGCTTGCTTCTTCACAGCATCCTTATCGCTATTACCCCCTAGGATGAGAAGATGTCTTACTATCATTTAAATCAACACAAACACCGCATCACAAATCTGGAAACGATCCGATGTTGCTGTTGGTCTTATCAGCGACGCATTTAAACAGCATTTTGCTCAGTCACCCTTACCTGACCTTTCCCTATTCGGAAGTTCTCAAACATTATGCAATTTGCCTCTGTACAACTTTCTCTTCCAATCGTGCTAATAATCGAGTGTAAAGGTGTAAAGGTGTAAGCTTCTGGTTCAACAAATGGGCGCCCACAGTATGTTTCAAGTGGTGCCATTATATATTTGCGTCGTAGCTCGTTGAGAATGGATCGAATCGTACCCGACTCGAGGAGCACGGGGTGTTCGCGTGCTGTATTTGGCGTTCATATCGCGCTCTCTCGTTCCCTCTCTCTCTCTCTTTCTATTTTGCCCTTCATTACCGCTTGCACGCGTACTGTTTACTTCATCCGGCCGGCATTTTGACCTTGGAAGGGGTTCGCTAGCGCGCGCCCGCGACTTGGTGAACGCGTTCCATCATCGCGAGGCATTAGAAGCGATCATTTGAGCATTCGATCACTAATCCTACCCTGCCTGTGTTAGAACCCGTTTGCATGAGCATTTCCAGTAAACAAATGAGCTGAAATCAAACCATCAGAAAGGGATTTGATATTTACTGTTCGTACTTGCACAGGCTACTAAGATGGTGACGTGTAAAAACACCTTCTTTCTTATCTAGAGCAACACTCCTCGCAAGGTACAAAGGTTCCATTTATCTTTCCACCCAAAAAATATGTGTGTACTAGCCGGCTTTTTTCACCTCTATCTGTCTCTCTCAATCCGACGCCACGCTGGCGCGAGTATCGTAAAACTGCGCAGTTAATATACGGCAAAAACCTGTGGCGGAAGAAAACAAACCCCCCTGTCGCACCCATACACCCTTTGCCTTGTCAGTGGGGCTGCCACTCCAGCTGCCTCAGCTGTGGAGGAACACATTCCGATGTGTTTTCAGCAAGCTGCTGGGGGTCGTGTCTGTCGATGGGTCTCACTCTTGCCACTCGTTACCACCACCATAACCAGATGGGGTTGGTTTGTTTTTGGCGAAAACAAGGGAAAGATAATGGGGCACAACAACACACGATGGTCAGAGGGAGCCGGCAGATATTGCGTACTTAATGCGTGGAACCTGGAACCTAAAAGAGATCACGCACACCGAAAACTAGAAGTTCATTTTCATTTTCGGTGGAACTGGACCACATCATCATCAGGGAACTTGTTTGGTTATTTTTAGAAAATGGATGTTTTTAATGTACAGAATATGTGTTTCTAGAATATTGTAGCTGCCATTCTCTATTTCTCAATCGTGTTTACAGCTCTCCGGCATCATCAGATCTTTACAGAATCTGTTACCATCGCAACGGGATGTATGCGTTGGAGGCGCGAATCAGTTCTGAATATTTAATCACCATGAAACAAGTTCCGCACTGTACATTACCGCTCCATGTGTGTGTGTGTATGTGTGTTTGTGTATATCAGATGTCTTGAAGCATTTGAACTGTTTTGTTTTCTTTGTTCATTATGCAGATATTATTGGCGAAGCAAAGTAAAACACACGCAGGAGCTGGTAGATGCCGGTTTTGCCGGTACGTGTTGCTGAACACTGGATTAAATCGAAACCGATCGGAGAAATCGTTTGGCCCCGGGGAGTCCGGTTTCTAGCGACTGATCTCTCTCTCTGGTGCGTACGTGATGTTGATGACCACATGGATACTGTTTCAGCGGCCAGTGATGATCACAGCTAGCAAGCGCGCTCATCATCCTCAAAGAAGGCGCGAACGATGACTTCTGGCGAGTCGTCATGTTTTCTACTCTTCTCTTTCAAGGTCCGCTTTGTTGATGGTGTTACACTGTCTGTTGACAATATACGCATTATCACGTAGAGTCAACATAGCGCACCCTCCTTTTACAGCATCGTTGGTGCGTGAATTTAATATTTATTTGCAATCAGATTGGCTTCGAGAAAGAGTTGAAACAAGGAAATATGTCTCTCTACACATAATAAATTCCAATACTTCATATGTACGTTCTATGTGCTCCCTTCTTGGAGAATGCGTACAGAGGAGAAGGTTGTGTTTTTATGAAACACAACAAAGCAGTCTGTGGCCTACGTGAGTGAAAAACAACCATCAACAAAATGCGTCGTACGCGCGCGCACAGAGGTGTGTGTGTGTGTGCGTATTCCACATGACCGTAAACGAAGGGAAACGGCTGATCGTTGCTGGAAACGTAAAATAGGGCAAAAAGGAACGAGAATAGCAACAAAAACAAACGGACCTTTTCCACGATGTTTTTTTCTCTTCTGCGTACCGAAGAAGGTGCGTGTTGCGCTCTCGGCAGTTCTTGGTGTTAGTGTGTGTTCTGCAGGGAGAAAATGCACCTCTCCCCTACACTGAGCAACAACAACAACACGGAACAGGTTCTATGTTTAGATTCAACGCAGAGTTAATTGAGGGAAAAAAAGAGAATGCAATACACAGTCGAATGCTGTGAAGCACTGAAGTCTCTATGAAAATCAACAAATAACAAACCAAAGTATTGAACGTTGGAATAATATCGGCCAACAAGTGGTAAAAATATTGTACAAAATTGTAAAATGTTATTAAATGTATAAAACGTCTAATATACGAAAATAGTTTCACGTTCAATAATTCAACAAAAACACAATGTTTTCAACAACAATTTTCCTTCAGCGATGGACTCATAACGATGGTGATGATATCGTACAGTGGCTTTTTCACGACGCCAGAGAGATAACTCACCCTCCATTCCCAGTGGCCAATTCCATACCACAGACACAAGACAGACACGAGATACAGACACAAGACAGATACCCGCGAGCACGCTTGCTGTGAACTTTGGACTTTTCGGTTCCAACCGTGTATCTTCACACAGTGATACCCTCTCCCACCCAACAAAGCATCAGTCATATCATCCGAGTGGCAAAGTTACCGCGCGTCTAGAGAAAGAAACCTGCCGCTGGAAGATATTATACCGGTTTGCAAGACATTCGGAGGCAAACACTCCCGCTATTGTCCGATTGAGTAATGAATGGCCCACACGACAGTGGATTGGAATTTATTCATATCATTTTATAATGCATTTTTAGTTGACTCTCATTTTGACCGGTACAAAAAAAAATCCATTTTCCACTAGGAAATCGATGGAATGAATTTTTAAACGGATTTTCCTCACAGAAAAAACTAACCACAACATCGAAAATGGTTTGTTGGTTCGCTTCCTCGACGACTTCCTCGATGAGTTCGTTCACTTGCACTGCTGCAATTACACCCCAACCCAACGGAATCGTCTTTCACCGCGTAAAATGCACCACCGCGCGCGCCTGTTCGCCTCTTTTTACCTCACCACCCCTTTTCCACGCGCACACACACAGTCACGTAACAGAATAGCAACCAAAAAAAAAGGAAAAGGTGGCAAAACAAACAGAAAATGTCTTTACCAACTTATGACTAGACTGTAAAAGGAACAAAAAAAAAAGACAACAACAACAAAAACTTACCTCGACACCTTCTTCAGTCTTATCTGTTGCTTGCTGTCGCAGTTACGGGCGGTGGCCTTAGGAAGGGGATGGTTCTGGCCTTCCGTTCGAATCGTCATGAAGTCGGAATTGTTCACCTCGCTGCTCTTGGAGATGTTCCGATTCTGCAGCAGGCTGGAAAAAGCGCCCGCCGGAGCTGTTGTGCGTGTGAAAGCCGCCTCCAACGCTGCACCAGCGCCGTACCGAGCAAGGGTGAATAGCATGATGATGGCGATGTCTAAGCAAAAGTGTGGCAGGAAATTGTCGAAAAAACCGGTGCAATGTTTGCTTTTTGAAGGACGGTGCCTAGTTTATTTTGTTCCTCACTGTAGCGCACACATAGGCGGCAGTACGTAACGATGGTGATGATGACAACTTTTCCACGTTCGATCGGCAATCGAAATCGGTGTTAATGCGTTTTTTGTTGCTGTTTCTTTTCACCACTTTGCTGTTGTGCCGAAGCGCGAAATGTTAATTTGTTCCTCTATTTCCACTCCTGGTTGTTTGTGTGTTTATTCACATTCCGACATTCCCAAAGCATATAAACCTTGTATACCGGGTTGGGTGGTAAAAGGTTGCAGCATAAAAAAACCGGTTGGAATGTATTTATCTGTCACTGTGGGTTTTGGGGTCACTAAGCCCTAACGAGATAGAGAAAGGGACACTTACACTACGCACAAACACACAAGCTAGCAACAGGGAGCACGAAGATGGGTCGTCTCGTAACCGCACCTTATGTTGACGTCAGATGGGGCCGACAGACTCTGGGGAAATGTCTACTGCGATTCTCTTCCGGATGCACTTTTCACTAAACACACAAGCACAACCACACATGCACTTCCTTTTCTACTTTTCGCTCTGTTTCCCTTCGGGAACACTCACTCGATACGCATCACTTTTGTCACTTTATCACTCGATCTACTTGTCACACAACCTGGATGGTTAAGGTAAAGAAGCTGGGTATGGGGGTTTTATTCGCCAGGATGTCAAACACCTCTGTTACGTTCAAGAGCTTGAAAACAAATGCGATTGCTTCCACGAGGCATCTGCTTTTCTATCTCGCACTGGTATCAAAATAAAACGAAAATGAACCTGCCTGTCTCGCTGCCTGTCAGCACACGTACACAGTCTCAACGTAGGTCGCGTATATAGGGAATGGTACAATAGTGGAAGCTGGCGTACAAAGGGGTCGACAAGTTCTTTTTTTAAAGCATATTGCATTTCTCGCTCGAAGCACGCGAACAGGCATTTATTAAACCCCCACTGTCTTAATACTCTTGACGAAAACATATGTATTGAACGGTTTCTAGCAACTCTTTTCAATGTAAATTAAATAAGTTTTAGAAAAACATTTATGTTTCGAGCCCCGACCTGCGCTATGATTTTATGTTCATCTCACGCACACCCCCTGAAACCGAGTTCATTCGGTGCGCAGTGGTGTTGGTGTGGGCTCGCGCGATGAATTCCGCTTTTCATACAAAAACTCACGTACGCACACGCGAATCCCTTACCCTTGATGTCTGCATTGTTTACGTCGCAAAACGTGTATTCGAAGTGTACATTTGGTTTGAAAAAAAGCATATTCTTTACACCGACATACACTCTAAGTCTAAAAATCCTCCCAATAACCTAACGCATGTACAGCTTCAAGCCCAAAACTGTCCAGTTTTGTATGGAGTGATACTACACAAACATTCAAAGCTACCCGTCACATCATATGGTTGAATGCGAGACCCATGTTTATGGGACGGCCCACTCCACCCACCGTAGGTACACACTGTTTACAGCGGCTTCAAGTGTAAATAAACCGCTGCTTACGCACATCGCACCCAACGCTCAACAAAGCCATTGCAAAAATGCATTCAAAATTAGGCAAAATAAATCGTTTATCGTCCAGGCAATTTCTCACCAATGCGCCAATCAAAACGATCATTATGATGTACAAATATTGACCGAAAATACGTTACGACCTCCACTTCTCGATCGATCCATCTCGAAAAAGGGAACGGGAAGAAAGTTAATAGGCCTATTCTAGACGATTGTGTTTGTACCGCTGATTTAAGGGTATGTTCTATTTTTGCACCTTTTTTTACCTCTACGAACGAGAGAAGCACCACAACAAGCCAGGCAATGGCGATTGTTCTTCTGGACCGTTTTTTTTTTTTTTTATTGATGGATTTTCCATTCCATCCCCATATCCATCTCATCTCGATGCCTCTACTACTGACCCGTTCAGTTGCTCATTGCTATGCTGTTATGTAGTCACGTAGGCATTCTCTCTGGGCGGATAAACGCAATTCCAGGATTCATTCCTATGCTAGCACACGCACACACAGATCGTTTGATTCTAAAATGAAAATGAACACAGTTAACAGAGTGCAGTTCATGGAATTGAGGTGTGCTGAAGAACAGAAGGGTTGGGCAAGCTTGAAAAGGAACAGTACAAACAATACCACCCGACAAGGAACAGTTCAAATGAAACATCGGAACGTTGCTTTTATATACTTGGAAATGAATGAATGATTCCTTATGTACGGGGAAATCATCTGTTTCGAGGGCTGCGCACAGGTGGACCGCCTAACGACACTGCACCAAATCTGTTTTCGCACGTGTGTACGAATGGTGTATCTGGAAACAATGAATTTAAAATAAACTGTTGGAGAATTATATGCGAATGAAGTAAAATGCATGAAAGGTTACATTAAGTATGAGACCAATTAAGAAAAAATAATGGAAAAAATATTTTAGTCTACTTATTCTTCTAAAATATGAATAAGAAGGGTTCTTAAAGTCATATTAAATAACATAATTGCATAACATTCTACAATAATTTACTGATAACATAGCTGAGCGGGATATCACTTTAAAAGCAAATATTCTTAAGAATCGTTAGATAATCCTGATCTGAAACGATGAAACCTTTTACACATAAACTCTCAAATTCTCCCGGAAAAACATAATCCAATCGTTTTGTACGATCAACAGGTTGTTTGAAGGCCACAGGTTCGCAACGTGCTATACGAAAACTGGGTCACGCTCAACGTACAACGTAAACCAACGAAATCCATAAGTAAGCTATTTGTTTGATCGATGAAAATTTTCATCCTTTTCCGACCGACTTGTGCAACGTGAACACAGCACTCACAGTGTTAATTTCATTTAAAGAGTTCTATAAAACATTAACAGAATCTCCCAAAAACTCATCCGGCCATCATGGAGGTTATGGAGGAAGGTAATCTTATGGACAGAATTCCGATTCTGCTCCAGCGCGATCTGCAGTACTATGAGGTAAAAGTGCACATAAAGCACACTTCGGCCTTCCTGCTTCCAGTCTTGCTGTAACCGCTCATTCCGTTCCCTAGGCTAACCAGAAAGTCCTGCAGGAAAATATTTGTGCCGGTGTGGTTGGTGGCAAACTGGATTTTCCCCGTTCGGCTTCGTTTGCATCGGTGAAAGTCGTCATGTGGTAAGATTTAAAAGAGCCCCTCCTTTGACCAGCTCCAGTACATTCATACCACGTGTTTTGTGCAGGCTGGAAGATGAGTACTATGCCGCATATCGTAAGAACTCCGGTCTCCTACATCTAGCCGATGCGCTTCAGGATCACCAGACCAAGGAAGCGGAAGAGGCTGCCGGTTGTGGTGGTATCGTTAAAGCTTCCGATCCGGAAAAGTTTGTCATACTCGTCTCCAAATCGGTGGACAATTTGCTAGGCACGTCTGCACGAGAGAGGCCATAGAGCCTGTAATGAATTATGCCTTGTATACATTGTTTTTTTTTTCCTTTTTCTAGAACACATCCACACCCTGTCCCAAGAGGCACTAGATCATGCGGATCTGACCGTGCTGACGGCCACGATCGGTGCAGCAGCGTTGGTGAAAAACAGTCTCTTCGTCTGGTTGCAGTGTGTGACGAAAAACATATGCCCTCCGAAGGGTGACGATAAGGGTGGCTCCCTGAAGCTGAGCTACAAGCAGTACTCCGAGATGACGGAGGCACTGGCGGAGCGTTTGCTCGATTTGCACTGCCGTTTGCTCACGCTGTACATCATCCAGGATGCAGACTGTTTACACTGGGAAAGTTCCCATCCGTTCTTCGAGTCGGAGCGCGGTTCGTACACCATCCAGATGTGGTGGCTGTACATGCAGGGCACCAAGCAAGATCTCTGGAACTCGGTACCACCGACCATGGCCCAACGCGTGTTTGCTGGCATGTTGAACGAAACGCTAACTGTGCTTACCGTGCGCTACACGCAAACGGTGCCTAGTCGTGCCCGCTCGCCGTTGCTCCTGGTGGATGTGTCAAACGTACTGCTGTGCGTCTGTGAGCTACTGCCCGCGATCTGCGCCAATGGTGAAGCGTTCGTGGGACTGAATCTTCCCAGCCAGAGTAAAATCATACGGGACATTCACGCCAAGAGCCAGGAGCTGTTCTGCTGTCTGCTGCTACGCGGCATTCCACTCGGCGCACTGTACAAGGTGGCCAAGAAGGGTGTCCAGGGCGGTATCGCTATGTTTGGCCAACGGCAAGGATTAATTGTACCGTGGACGATCTTCACGATGCCACGACTATTTCCACCAAACCTGAACGCACACTGGGCAGCCCGTTGCTCGGAGTTGCCGACCAGCACCGCCCTCACGCTCGAGCTCAAGGTACTGCTGGCAGCCCCGCAGGCCAACTGGTGGTTGCTGCTGAAGGCGTTACTGATGCGCGAAGCACACCTGTCGTCGCTGATCTTTCACCATCTGATCCGTAATCTGCCGTCGTGCGACAACTTCATTCCCAGCGCACGCCAACCGTCCGTCAACCGGGACTGCCTGTCGAAGAAGTGTGAGGGATTCCTGTGCGGGCTGGAGTGTAACGATATCGTACAGTGGGCACTGGAACAGAATGGTAAGAGAGAAAGAGATTATGGTTGAAATGTTTTAGAAATATGTGCTTCTCTTATTCCAAACAGATCCAATCGGTCAATCCAACTATCAGGTGCTGATGGGACTGACGTACATCGTTATCATGGCCGGTAAGACGTCCGACATTAACAAGACGCTTATCTCGGCACTGGAAAAGAGCAAAATGAACGACTGGGCTTCCTGTCTCGATCGACGTCAGGTGTGGAACCAGAAGCGACCACCGTGGCTAGAAGCCATCCTACATCTGATCTACCCCATTCTTGGCCCAGTCGTGCATATGCTCGTGTCAGCCGTCCAAACAACGGCCAGCATGTATCAAGCGATGTCCCTGTCGTTGTCCTGCTTTTCGGAGATGTGGGATTGCATCCCGGATTGTCTGTACACTGTCACCATCTGTCTGGCGGAGATACTGCCAGCCGAGATACGTCCACTCGGCGACTCGGTGCTGATTCAGCTGCTTTACATCGCCCTCTACTCGAAGTTGCTGGAGGTAGCCGAAACCGAGGCCGAGGCAGAAGCAAAGGAACAAGCGAATGGAACGGTTTCACCCGACGCGGCTTCCAATGCACCCGTTTCAACGATCAACATGAAGCCTAAGTCGGTCATTTGTCAGACGTTGGCCGAAGCGATCTGTTTTATCGACGAGGACAACAAGCACACGGAACAGATCAATTCGCTTATTAGTCAGGCGCGGGAAAGTCAACGCTCGATGGGCCAGCTGGAGCACGATATTGACGATGCAGTTGGATTGGCCAGCTTTGCCAGCACTTCGCGCGTTGACGATGTGGAAGCGTTCCTGCGCCAGACAACACCGAGCGTACGGTCGGAGGAAGAGTTCGATGTCGAGAACGCAGAGTACATTGCCGAGATGCTGGTCAGCGATGTGCTGGTGACGAGCGTAGGTAAGTTGAGCATGAAGATGCTCTACCAATACATTCGGAAGAACTTTGACTGGATTCTGCAACAGCTGGGTGTGAGTGATATCGAGCATAATCCGCTCCAGCCGAACCCGGGCCAGAGCATTCGCGAGCAGAAGCAAGCGCTGATCGATCTGATGTTTCACATTGGACACCGATCGTTCGATCAGCTGCTAAGCGGTGGGCTGGACATTGACTATACCAAATGGTTCCAAACGCCCATGTCGATGAGTGTTGAAAAGGCGTGGCTGCAGGTGTGCCAGCGTTGGGAGTTCCAGGAGGGTGCCAAGCTGTCCGTGCACGAAGCGCTCATGGTGTCCTTCATTACCTCTCAGCTGAAGCCTTAAAACATATGGAATTCATTCGACATCTGGTAGTGGTTTTACAGGAAAACTGAATACAAAACAAGCTCCTAGTTTAGATGTTGCAAAGCAAAAGCACGTCCAAAAGCTCACCGTATGTCGTGGGTAGAATACATTATTTTCAATGTTCAATAAATGTGTTTCAAGACCTAAAAAGAAATGTGTATTTTAACAGCATTGCTCATACTAGTTCGGATATCAAAGCTTAATATCTACAAACACAAACGTACCTTTTATACAGATTTATTACTTAGTTTTTATTAGCTCTTTCGCTGTGTTTGTGTGTGTGTGTTTTTTTTCATTCCGCAAAGCTTTCGCCGTTTCGCTTATCACACGACATATGCTCTGCTTAGCCCACCCGGCACAAGCATAATACGATCATATTCTTTAGCAATTATCTAAGGTATGCGCGCATCTTTCGCACTTCTTCCGAGCAACGAAAGCATAAAGCGTTCAATTGTTACATTTCTTCTGTCCGTTAGAGTTCTTCCGGGTCACACACACCGAAAATCATGCATGAAAATATGCAGCAGCGCACACACGGAAAAAGGGAAAAAACAAAACATGTTTCGATTTAAAACAGGGATTAGAAAGAGTGACAGTTTGCTGCCAGTGAATCTAAAAGATGACGGAATTCCAAAGCATGTTTGATATTAACACCAAACTGCATGATTAACAAAGACGTGAAAATGATACATTAAACTAGCTTTATACGAAAACAAAAAAAAGCACAGTAAGAACAACGTCACACGCCATATGCCACTGTTCCGGCTATCTCGTTCACGTTTGTTAACTTTCTATACAAGATATAAGTAAGAATAAATGTTCTTCCCACTTGGCAGTCTCTTTCAGTGAGACAGCGACGAGAGGAAAGTTCGAAATAATCATATGCCTCCTACCTACTAACACTATTTTGAATTTTCTTCTCGCATCCATCCATCGCAATCACATCCACCACTGACGCCGTGTAATTAGATAAATAAACATAACTGACTGATAATACGATATAAATCGGGATGCGCTGCAGTCGACGAGATCGGCTTATATGATCATTGCGAAAGAGTGAGAATAAAAACAAAATCTTCTTCATGGTGTGCCATGTGGCATCTTCTCAAGCTGCACAGCAAAAGTAACGAAAAACTAAACGGATGCCAAATAGAACCGACACTATCCACACACACAGCCGGTTCTGACTTGATATCCTCTTCAACTGCTGCTACTGCTGCTAGGCTAGGCTCTAGGGATAGATTTTCTTTCGCTTGCTAACGACAACTTCTCCACCGTCCGACGGCGATGATCAGTCGTCGGCCTTCTTGGGCGATGCGTCCAGATAGATTTTGAGCGCACGTTCCTTTCGTGGTGAGTACGTCGAGCTGGTCCTGTTGTCCTTCTTCGTCAGTTCTTTACGCTCCTCAGGCGTTAGTTCCTTCAGCTGTTCTGTGCTATCGCTGTAAGAGCATAAGAAAGACGATTATAAACACACGCGCCACAAAACCTAAGGATCAATCTGTTTTTCCCCGTACCGGTAGTAAAGCAACGTTCCGACACAAAAGATTTGACAGTCATCGGCATGATGTGGAGTGGACACCCAGTGCAATCCATTTTGGATGTTCAGGACACTGTCCCTGTGCAGAGTCGTCTGTGGTATCTTCACGAACTCTATGTTCTCCTCCGAGATGCCGCTAATTCGAGCCAGGTGTTTCGTCAGTTCAAGTTTGTCTACACATTTGGAGGAAAGATGGTCGGAAAAATCATTTTTATGAATTACTGAATGGCTGGTTCAACGGCACGCAACAATTTCGGTGACTTACCAGTAAATAGGATTTCTTGGAATTTGCCTAGTTTCATTTCTGATGGATGCCATCTTCTCACCAACAGTACGACATCGTTGATATCGATCGGTGTGAGGCTGGCTAGATCATCGACTTCTTGCAAAAATACCTATCAACACAAATGAGATCGATTTTTTTTAATTACTTAATGTTTTTAAAAGGAATTTTTGTAACTTACATCAACATTCGTCGGCAAAGTTATGTCCTTTCCGATGCGCTCGTCGTCCTTGTACACCGTCGACAGATATTTGATGCCTTTGCGGCGCAGTCGGCAATTGTTCGAGTGCAAATGGGCGTACTTCTTAGCCCCTTCGCCGAGCGCAGTCGGTAGGCTTGCAAGAATGTCGGCCTTAATCTGGCCCACCAAATCACCGTTCTTGACGATCGTGCTGCAAAGGAACGCCGTGTTGTCCATCTCCTCCGTCATCTGGTTCACGTTCACATAGCTCACGTTCAGCTTGTATTCACCCTTGCGCAGCACACGTCCCAACTCCAGGGAAAGGCGATCGTCATCTCTGCAAGCAAACACATAGTTAGCAACCTACACCCAACAATAAGTTTTTCTCCTGCCACACTTACTTATATTCCAGCTCCTTCAGCAGGTTGGCGCTGTCGCTCGTTGGACAGAGCACTTCAAAGGAAAATACTTTGAAGTAATCCATCGATATTTGCAGGTACGACTGCAGTCGGTACTTCAAGTACGCATTGCACGAGCGCTTGTCGATCAGCACCTGTATTAGCTTCTGGCTGTCTGTGCTGTGACTGCGCGTGCTATCGTCCGTGGAGCTGTTGCCGTTGCTGGTGGTACCATTACTGCTGGCTGTATCTAACGGTGTCACCTTGAAGTAGTACTCTTGCGCTCGGCATTCCTGCAACATTTCTGTCAGCTTTGCATCTTCATCTTCCTCCTCATCGTCGTCTTTGAAACCATTGGTGGTCGTTGGAGTGGTGGCGGTGGCTGTGATGCTCTTAGCCCCATTGCTGTTCAACACACCTTTGCCGCCGCCGTTAGTCAAATGCAAATCTCCGTTCAGCTTGATGTGGACAAAGTCATCCTCAACCAACGTACGGTCATTATCACTCAGGCTGCTGTCCTCACTGTTGCTATCGCCGGCCATCGGGCTGTCGGCCGCGGCGATCGCTGCCAACGTCTCTTTGGATAGCCGAGGAATGGACGAGCTTTCAAGCGTATCTAGGAAAGGAGATCATATTTATTATCTCACGCACCAACAATCTCATTATGCATGCAGCAACACAATCATACCTGGATCCATGTTCGGCACCACGATGTAGAAGGACACCAGATGGTCCAGCCGCTGAATGAACTGACGGAAACGCGCGCAGTACTGTTCGGGATCGTCCGCCGAGGGCTGCGGCGCTGTCGTCACGAACACTTTGCAATACTCGATAAAATGTTCATCCTCCAGCGTGGCATCATCGTTCTGCAGCAGCTTCGCACTGTCCTTGTGCACGGTCATGCCGACCAGTATCGTTTTCGGGTTAAGTTTTAGCTTTCGTGCAATCACCGCTCGGTATTGTGCCACAGTTTGTGATAGATTCGCTCGTATTGATACGGGCCCTTCGACGTCGCGTCCATTCACGTCTACTTTGTACACCTTGGTCATAACGCCTTGCACCAAGTATTCCTCGAACGACTCACCTTCCTCGCGAACCTCCAAAAGCAGTGAATCGCAGCGTTTCAGCATTCGCATAACCTCGTCAATCTGAGGGTAAATGTAAAAAAGAAAAACGTTTTTACTACCTTTTTTTTTAAATGGTGAAGGAGGGGGGGGGCAAAGAACTAAGACACATACCGTCTTTTCCTCATGCCCTTCAAAGCTACGCTCGATCGTGCGCGCGTTGCAATCGTATCCGACCAGTCGGCACCGTTCCACTGGGACCGTACCCTTCAGATGCAGCACGCGAATAGCTTCCTGCACCGTCTCGGCCAGTGTCGAGCTGGTAAACACCGCCATTTTATGACCCTTAATGATACGCGTTCGCGGATTTTCATATGCTACCGTCAGTCGCGTCAGGTCTAGGTGATCGCGGCTATGGTTACCTTCATTGGCGCGAATTTTCATTACCAAGCGCTGCAAGATTAAATCGAATTGGAAGGTTTAATCAACCCTGAAAAGAGCTACATTTTACATGCAACAAACAAGTACCTTTATGTGTTCTGGGAACTGCTCCTCCGAGATTGGAAGAGCGTTCTTCTCACTGTCGATCTGACGGTACATTAGCATGTAGGCGTTCGTGCTCGATGTGTAAGCTCCCGTATAGGACGTTTTGTATGATCCACCGCCGTACGATTTATGTATGTCCTCTTGCGTTATCTATTTAAACAGATACAAGGTGGAACGATGTTTAGTATGATTCAACACGAGGGAAACAACAGAAATTTCCCGATGCATTACCGGTAGGACAGTCTGATCGTTGAAAGAGAACCAACGGCCGCTCTTGAAATCCTTGATGTATGCGTAGTAATGTCCGCCGGACGCACTGCCCGCATGGATCATGATCGCAAACAGTTCATACTTGTACGGACCTGGTGCATTGAAGCTGTTGTTGATCGGGGAAGATTTGCTGTCACCATTGGTCGTCAAATCCATATCAATACCTTCATCGTCATCCTGTAGCAAAAATGTACTCATATATGCTCCAATATCCAGAGGGTCGTCACACTTCGATAAACATACCTGTCCCATAAACTGATCATTCGGAGTGGTAGTCGTTGATGAGACGGACGTGCCACCGTTCTGGAACGAGTCCTCCTCTAGCGCTGAGCCACTGTCCGTAGTACTGCATTCATCCGATTTCATAAAATTTTCTGCCGTCTCCATCATCATCGGACCGTTGCCATTTGCGGTCCCATTGGTGGATGATGCTTCGACAGCAGCGGCAGCAGCGGCGGCCGCGGCCGCAATCGTGCTCGTGGTGAGTGTTGGCGTTGAGCTGACAAAGTGATTCAAGTTCAACAGCTCAGGAAAAGTAACTCTATAAAAAAGTGAGTTAGTAAAGTAAGAAAGAAATAAAATCAAGCAAAACAGCAACACTCACTTGTCATTCAGTTTGATCCGATGAAAAGATTGGTAATCGAAATCGAATCGCTTCAGATGCAACGTCAAGATGTACGGAAACTTGGTAAACTTTAGCCCTTTGTGCGCGTCGCACTTCTTATTGCACGTGTCGCAGAAGTACTGGTTGCTTTCGTTCAGAATCTCCGGCTTTACGAAGCCCTGCAGCGCGTCCTCAACACACTCGTTCGCTACGGTACTGCCGAACGGACGCACCGGTAGGGGTATGTCCAGAAACTTGTCCTCCCGCTGCTTCTCCGTATTACACTCCAGACACTTGACATAATCGATCATGTGTCCCTGGTACAGTCGATTGATTAGATCCGCCTCCTCCGTGCGCTTAAACTTGTGCTCCAACGCATCAAACATGACGCGGCACAGCTCCTGGATGTCGTGCTGCTGCCATCCCTCGGCCGAATCCCAGCCAAAGCTACGCGTCAAATCCGTCGTCTCCACCGCCGACTTCGGTGACGTTTGCAGATTAACGAATAGCTTCTGCAGCTGGTAGGGAATGGACTTGGCTTCGTCCTCCCCGTCAAACTCCCAGTTGTACAGTGCGTTGCGAAACTCGGGCGTCATGTACAGGCCCTGTAGCAAGCTGTTCAGATAGCAGGTCATGGCCTGATTCACGAGCCCGCGGAAGTGTGGCGCTTTTTCGCTTTCTCCATCGCCTCCAAATCTTCTGCCCCTGCCTATTCCTCCGCCTCCCTCACCCGCGCCACCACCATCGCCATGGTGGAAACCGTTGCTTATTATGCTTCCTCCGCTCATGCTGTTAATCGGTGGTGCTGCGATCGCCGCTAAAATGCTGCTCTTTACCGAGTGCTGGTTTTCGATGTCGTTATTAAAGTGCCGCAGGATCGGCGGTGGAATTGCCGTCGTTTCAGGGATATTATAGTTTCCGGACTCTACCGGGCTGGCTGATGCTCCTAGCGCTAGATCATCATCGGAAGACATATCCTCTGGGGGCATCTGGGGGTAAAACAAAATACTCATTAATTCTGAGCAAGTAGCGTTGATACGAAGGAATGCTGGGCAATGCTTACCAAAAATGAAATCCGTGGAACAATGTTAATGTTGTTCACGGTGCCAAACTTTATACCGACATCCGCTAGCTTCTCTTGTTGCCGTTCGTGTAACGGAATCTGAAAGGAGCAAACACCGAAACATTAATTAGTTTTAGTGACAACGGAATTTAATGCACGTTTTGAGGTGTTTTATTGCACTTTGAAGAAAAAAATCACTCAATACAATAATCACACACAAACACTTGAGCACGTTGCAGTAGAAAGAACCGACCCCAATCACTGAACGCCCATAAATCATTTTCATCCGGGGGTGCGAATAGCGTAATACATTCAGGCCAAACTGAAAATAACTTCTGCAGCGTGTTAACGAATTTTGTGTCAACACTCCGGGATTGGCCGCGTGAAGGATCCGCCATTAGTCAAGGGGGAGAAAAAATAAGACGTTTTATTGACCTCATAGCAGATTTGTTCGAATATTTCACATATTTGTTTCTAATGTTTTAGGGGAAAGTTAAAAAAGAGCAGCTCAAACATGCCGTGGTCGGTGCTGGGTTACATCAAGCATAATTGAAGCACAGGAAGCGAGAAAGCAAATTGTCATTCTCATTTTAACCACATAGCGCAAGGTAATTATGTCACACTGCGTAAACATCTTACAGAGTTTATAACAAATATGGTACAACTATAATTTGCTGCAAAAAAGCCGTGTTAAAAACACTAATACTGCAAGGGAACATTCATTTACAAATCACTTATTGATAGTGGGAGACGCAAAAGAAAAAATGGTTTCAAGTATCAATGAAGTTCCTGCCGTCGTTAGTGGGTAACGACTAGTCTAAGCGGCATAGGTCAACCGCAGCAAAACAAACTTAGTGTGTGTTTACAAACATTACCGAAGGAGTGCGGACAGGGAAAGGGAAAGGGACGGTTAGCTTTAAAACCCGTCGCTACTCGGGGTCTCAAACGGACAACGCGCATCGTAAAACGGGTAATATAATGATTTGCACTTGACATTGCCACATTCATCTTATTACATAAGCCGGAATATGTTGCTGATAAGGAGAATCATTAGAAAGGAACGTAAAGAGGAAGACAGTTAGCTATGAAATTACAGTAAATAGTTAAGCATCAGTAAGAGGTTTAGAACTATAACTCGTGTGTAAGGCTACTACATTAATCTAATTAATTTTTGCGAGTTAATATACACGTAGGGTTCGTCTTTTCAGGAGGAAGGAAAACTGTACCGCTGAACTGCTGGTAACAAAATACTCTAAGTCGAAAATATGATCACGGCACCGAATTTCCTTTAATGCGAATCAAATAATTCAGAAGATAAAACACATTCAAAGACGTTCTTACCTGTTCGTCGGAATCGGTACCGATTAGATTTAGTTCGAAGTCACTGAATGCCGTCTGTAGCCGCACATCATCGTACAGCGAAGCGACGGTATAGTGCGGACGGACGGTTACGGAAAAGCGTTTCTGTACTGCGTCTGGCCGGACGTCTCTGATGGTGCAGAGCGTTTGGTCGTCCTTGGCGCATACCATGTTATTTTCGGTGTACCTAAAAAACCCGTGTTGCCGTGTAGCGTTGGTGCGTGGCCGCGTTCACAATCGAATGTGCGTGTCGTCGTGATGGTTTTGTTTTCGTTTCCGTCGTTTGATTTTCCCAGCCGCCGTTGGATTAAGCCCCGTTGGGTAAAGTGGATGAACAAGGGGAAGAATACATTGAGTGGGGGTTCACACACGATTCGCAAATTAGCATCCATTCCGATCAATCGATGAACATGAAAAAAAGAAGAAAATGACAAAACAATTGTTATTGAAAGTTGCAACAAAATTTTTGAAAACGATATGGGGCAGTAGAAGAAGTAACAATAATATCCTTAGTTTTTTTTTTTTTTTCAAGTACAGACACGATAATTTAGTACTAAAATTGCTTTAATCCATAAGCACATTTTCTATCGTTTGCCCTGTAACCGTGGCCTCATAAATAATCATAAAATAATCATAAACCTCGTGTACTTTAACTAACTTCTAAAGGAACGCATCAAGTCGAACCAAAATCACGTGTCAACCAACCGCACGTGACTCCTCTTTGTGTTCACTGCAAAGCGAGTTTTCCCAGTTGGCCAGCCTGGTCACTTGACGGGATTCATAGTCCATAATAAACATAGCCAATGCTTCGGAATCATCACCGTCATCGGGTGGTGAACAAAGTTTGGAGCTGCGTGTTAACCTTCTCATGCATTTCGCACAAAACTCACACACACACAAACAAACAGTTCTGGGCTCGTTGTCTTAAACTTTGTCTTTGCTACACCCCTACCTAAACCATGCCCAAGTACTAGCACATTAGCGTTACACGATTTAGCCCATGAACCAAATAACAAATCCTAAACCACCCCCTCCCTTTCTCGACTAGCCCTGTGCCAACTTTGGCCACCCCCGCGAGGATGAATCGTACCCATCGGTACACATCAATACCATCATAATACGCCTGCTAATGGTTGATGTGTCCTGAAGTAATTTTTGTAACTGTAATACAAAGTGCTTGAGAAAGGCCTGTATATGCTCTAGCGTTACCGTGTGTGCGTGTGTGTACAGATTGAAATACAACAACATAAAAAACAACGTTGGTTGAGGCGCCACAAAAGAACCGAAACACCCAACACCCAGCCGCATTAAAGATTCGCGACGCCAAAAAGTTAAGTAAGTGTGAAGAGATGAACAGAGAGAAGTAGAGAGATAGAGGGAGGTTGGGAGAGGATGTAGAAAAAAGCCTATCCGAAATGCTGGGTAGTGGTGGTGGGTGGGCGTCATCCGTTGTAAGGAGAACGTGAATTTAAAAATAAAATCCCCCAAAACATACATTCACTCGCACATTCACAAATATAGGACGAATAGGTGGCGGTGGTGATGCTCGCATGTGGCGTTGCGGTGCAAAAAAACGAAGGCAAATTAAATAACTCTCTGTCGTTGTATGAAGCTGAGAGAGAGAGAGAAAGTAAGGCATTTATAGTATTAATCAGATTTTCTTTTCTAGTTTTTGTTCGGTAATACGATTTAATCCTTTTTTTCCTGCCACATTCCGTAAAAACAAATATTCCGATTTTCCGTAAAACTGTCAAGCAATGGATATAAAGCTCTCTTACAACCTTTTTCTTTCTACAAAGAAACTTTACTAACATAAGTTTTCCAAAGTGGATCCTCCTCTTCTCGAATTGGTCCTTGAGAGTCTTTTGGCAACAATAAAAAACGTAGCGAGCGAAACAGGGTCGTACCACCAACTTTGATCGTTTGTTTATCATTCTTGCCAATTATTTACGACGATGAAACACGGTGGGAAAATTGTCGAATGTTACTGACAGTTCCTGAGGTTTCGAACACCAACAAAAAGTGTGTTCTTTCCTATTCTAACCTATTCTTATTAATAATTTTGCTTTCATATCGTTCACAAAAAGAAGGAGGAGACACCGTATTTACATTTAAATTCTTCACACATATTAATTGTGGCTGTTGACCTCGATTAAGAACGACTCTCTAACATGATTGCAGGAAAACAGCAAACCAACAAAAAATTAATGCAACTGAAGGACAGCCGTGACTTTAACTTTACGTCGCTCGTATCACTAAAGTGAAGATCAAAGTAATAATGCTGACAATCAAACATATCAAAAAAGGAACGAAAATAATTTTCCGCACAATACTTTCATTATTTTCCCGAAATAAAAATTATCTTGAAAAGTCAAAGTGTATAATTAAAATAATACGATGAATTGGTGTGCAATGGATGTTAATTAGCAAAAACGGCCTGCCGAACAAGCACGTATCCCTTCCAAACTAATATACACACCGAATACATGATGACGGCCGGCGCCGAGGTCGTGTGCCGCCGTGCAATCGACCCCTGGATTTGTAGATGTCCCCCTATTGGGGGAAAAACAGATGGAACTACTAGAAGACTGGTGCTGCTGCTGAACAGGACAAAAAATTGGGGAACCACCACACCACCGTTGACGTAATATCCGTATGAGAAAAAGAGCGAGAATGGAAGACTACTCGCGCCGTTTGTTTGTAGTAAAATACCGACGACGTTCTTGTGTCTTTTCTTCTAATGAAGCCTATCTTTTAGGGTGGAAATTTTATACGACACGCGACACGCGATGTACCACACGTTAACACACACCGAAAGGTAAGTATTTTTTTTTTTGCTACTCGTTCCGCTTATTTAGTCATCATCGCTAAGAAGAAAGTCGAACTCATTGGACCTACAGAAAGGTGTTATTTCCACAAGGTTTTTACCACGATATGACCTTTCTAGATAGATTTTTCTCTTCTTAATTGAAGATATTGAGTGTCAAAATGTATGTGTCCACTAAAGTATCTACTGGACCTAGGTCATCAGAACAATCACACACACAGACGCACTCTTCCAACCACAACAACCCTACACTGCCTATTTTAGTTCAAAATTTTCCGCATCGAAAATTTTCCAACCGAACGAGTGGAAATGTTTTTCTCGCACCGTTTCTAAAGGGAGAGTTAACGTTTCAAGACTAATCTCGAGCAACTGTTGCACACACACGTAAATACACATACACCCACAAGTGCACACACTATTCCGCGTAGGTGTGTTTCTTGGCGTTTTTGATCGTTCCAATCACAAACAGATCATGTGCGAAAGAGAAAGTACTCTAAAGACACACATACACACACTGCACGCATGGAACACGGACGGACCCGTCCTAGACGAGATCGAGCGAATCGCGCGCGCCAGCATCCGATCGGAAACTGGTCACCAACATCTAGCCAGATTGAGAGGACCTCCCGGCTGACTAGCTGCGTTACTGCGTGCGGTCGGTATCGAAGCCCGAACCATCGCAGTTTGCCATGCAAATTTACACCATGCCAACCAGGACACACCAGGCGGAGGATTACTCTCGCTCTCTTATTCATTATTTCTCTCACCTTCCCCCCAAAAAAAGGGGTACTTTGGCTCTAATTGAGGTTTGAACATCTTGCCAAAAATCTCACCCCCGAGAGCCAAGACTATGCCAACCACGAGAGAGCCGATCCGATCAGTGCCATGATCGTGCTGGATAATCTCAACCCGGAGCATTCGCTTTTGGCATCGAAGAAGCGTGAGATTACACACCAAAACCACCGAAATGAACCTAGGGTGAGTTTCGACGAGACTCTTGAATTTTTGATACGCGGGTGCGGGGGAGCCTGCCCCTCTTCACATCTCGTAATGTAATGTTCCCCCCACCAACAAGCACGACGATCGCTGCCAGCTTCTCTATCTCCCTGCGCAGGTCAACGCAGCTCAACGGGTGCATCCCCACACACACACACACACAGACACACACAAACACAGAATCTAGCCGTGGCCGTTGTTTCACTAGCCCACTTGCAAAGCAGGTTCACTTTCGCAGCATCACGCCTCGTGTGGCAACGTGAATGGCCTAGGCAAGTTGAAGCAGGGGTGTGGGGAGGGAAAACAACACGCGAAGGAGTTTGCCCAGAGAAGAGGATGCCGGGCGCGCGCATTCTGGGTGCGCTATTTTTAACCCGATATCACACTGATGAGAAAAACGGAAAAACGTTATTTCGAACAGTGAGAGAAGTGTAAGAATTTACACCAACCACACCAGTAAAAGCGCTACGAGCTGACTTCAACATGAGGAATGGTTATTAAATTGTTCACAATTGTTTTGGGGGGATGGTTTGGTAAAAGATGAATGTGAAATGAATCCACAAACAAAAAAACGTCAAAAAGCTAGCTGTCCGAAAGCCAAAGGCGATTGTTATGAATGTGAGCAAAACGGGGAAGGTGTACAAAAACATTTCAAAAAGGACAATACGAGGACAGAGGGTAGGTGCAGTTTAATTGTAAACAGAAGAGCAGAATTTACCGCACCTCCGCGCACAGTAGGACATCTTGAACCGATCTAGATTTGAGATTTGATTCATGGAAAAACCAACCCATTCTTCATGGAATGGGAGGAAGAGTTGGATCATCTCCCACGAATAAACAAGTTACTTCGTTACAAAGATAATTCGAGATATTAAAAAAAAGAAAGAAAAGTCCAAAGCCATTACAAATGGCATGTTAGATGCGTAGACTATCAGATCACGGATTTATCCTGAAAATACTTATCATTTTCCAGGACCATATGCATTCGCAACCGCATGTATTATATTCATACATTTTTAAGTGATCATAAGTTATTCATTGTTCCCTTGTTTTACAAAAAAAAAAAGAGGGGCAAAAAGTCACAACTGACTGCAAAGTGGTAGTTTCTTCACCCCTTCACTTCAAATGTGTGGGCCAAAATTACTGAATGAATTTTAATTCTCCTCCACACACCCACGTGCCCTATATTAATTCTCTGTTTATGCGATCGTGGTAAGCAACGTCAGCAACATTTAGAACGATGTTAAAATCTTAATCACCGATCAAATCTGGTTGTGTAGTGCAACCGGTCAAGTTGCAGCTTGCATTTGTGTGTTGTTCCTGTCCTTTCCTATTGCTGTTGAGTTGTGTGCGCATGCCAGACACACACACACACACACACACACACTGTCGGGAGGCTACAAGCCGCCAGCACCGAGAAACATCTAATGCAAAACGCGTGTTACAACAGAAAAGGAAATAAACATTAAGTGAGAGAGCACAGGTCTACTGCCGCATTGCTGTCCATCTCCAAAAAGGGAAATACAGGGAGAGCAACATGCACACAGACCCGATTCACTTTGCATCAGTGTGGAAACGGG
>KB701071.1:0-24520 GCA_000349165.1 Anopheles christyi | reverse complement strand
GTGGGCGAAAGCGAACGATGGTTGGTTAAAGTCGAAGATTTCAAGTCCAACAGTGGTTTATATAATATTGCCTTAAAAAGAATAAAGAGTATGCTACCCAATAGCGCCTAAAATGCTGTTTAACAAGAAACTTCAGGTGAGTGTGTTTTCAAAAACAATAATTAAAGCCGACAATCGCATCGTCCGATACAAGAAACGCACACAACTTTTGGGCCGCATGCTCGAACAGAGCTTTCCGAGCAGTGGCATTCGCAACGTGGCATTTGATCCCGGACACCTCGACCCCAGCGGCTTGCAGGTCCTTCACGGCCCGGTCAACATTTTGCTGCTTTCGGCTGCTGACAACCACTTTTGCACCTTCTATAGCAAGTCGGTCCGCGATACTGGAAAGAACATTTGAAAAACGGTTAAAAAGTTCAATTTTGAACTACCGTAACGTTTGTTTCTACCCTTCTGTAGAGGCAGTGAGTACAGCTACTTTGCCCTTTAGCCGTTTGGAAGGTGTTCCCAAATCGCTGCAAATCTAGCGCTCCATCGTCCTTCGGATGATTAACGAAATTGCAAAGGTTTATGATTCTTTTTTAACTAGATTCTCAATGTCATCGACGTTAAATGTCGAAAAAAAGACGCGAATCGTAGAATTTAATTGCTTATTTCATTGAAACGTGTCAAAAGCTACTGACACGAAAAAAATCCGAAACGCAGTTAAACTTTATGCCTCATGTAAGTGAGTTTTGGAAGACGATTAGTTTGTAGTCAGCGTTGCCGTTGCTAAGAGAATTTACAACCGGGAAGCCATGCCTCCGGAAGCTACAATCGTTTCGCCGGTTATGTAGCTTGCGTCGTCCGAAACAAGGAATGCACACACTCCGGCAATTTCATTAGGCTGTGCAACCCGTCCCATTGGAATGCGTGAGAGTGTTTCCTCTTTGGCGGCATCTGATTCTTGTAGCTAAAAATCATGAAAAAGAACGAGAAGTACCGAAAAATTAATTACCAAATACATTTTCTCCTTCACTAGGTTCTTACCGCGCCAGCAAATTTCGTTTGCACCACACCCGGTGCTATACAGTTCACCCGGATGTTCTCCGATGCCAGCTCTTGGCTAGCTGCCTTTGTCAAACCGAAAAGGGCCGTCTTGCTGACGGAGTATGCACCTAACAGTTGAAACGGCTGAAAGCCGGCAATCGACGAAATGAACACAATACTACCACTCTTTCGCTCTCGAATAAACGGTAACGCTTCCTTAGCCAGTAGATAGGAACATTTTACATTCACTTCGAAAATCTTATCCCAGGCCGATTCGCTACATTCCAGCACACCGCCCACCTCCGGATTGACAGCCGCATTTGAGACCAGAATGTCGATACCACCAAACTTTTGGGCCGCATGCTCGAACAGAGCTTTCCGGTCAGTGGCATTCGCAACGTGGCATTTGATCCCGGACACCTCGACCCCAGCAGCCTGCAGGTCGTTCACGGCCCGGTCAACATTTTGCTGCTTGCGGCTGCTAACAACCACTTTTGCCCCTTCCTTGCCAAGCCGTTCTGCAATGGCGTAACCGATGCTGGAAAGAACATTTCAAGGCCGATTGATAAGTAATGCTTTGTGCGGTGGCGCATACACTTACCCTTCAGTAGAAGCGGTTACCAAAGCCACCTTGCCTGTAAGACGTTTCGCCGCTATTCCCGAACTACTGCAAAGATTGCGCTCCATCGTCATTCGTATAGTTTGCGTGAGTACTGCACTACCAGCAAATGTGCGTAACATTTTCTCCGAATGGAAGGGATGCACTTTGAACCGGGCTAGCGAATGATAAGCAAGAAATTCAAAGGTCGCGATAAGGCACTTTCTGTCTATTTTTCGTGGGCTTTCGACCGATTTCCGTACATGATAGAAAGATAATACCTATTAATACTTACCTGTTTGGAGTTTCGTGTTAAACTAAATATTATACGATTATTCGCAGATTGTTTGAAATAACATGACAAATTAAAGGACTTAAATTTATATCACAATATCAGCTGTGCTATGTTTGTAAATAACTGAGCAGCACAGCGTAAGCACCACGGGTACATGGAGTTGTGATTCACTGTACCCGCAGAACAATATTGTTCTGCGGGAGTGCTGTCAAACTACGTTACTTCGCATATTCACACCGAGATGGCGTTAGCATAGAGCTCATATTTTGTGTAAAATTAACTGGAAAATATATTTTTTTACGTTGCAATACGGCTTATGATAACGTATGCATTTAAAATGCAATAAATAAGAAAAAAAAAAGAATTATTTAATTCTTCAAATTGACCTCGAACCGACAGAGGCTTGATGTCACAAAGTGTTTGTCTGTGTGTCTAATGACGTTGGTTGTACGAACAAAACCTAACACAAAGTTGCTTTATTGCTTTGGTTCTGGGTATTGCAAACAAACTGATAATGATGTCTAATTTGTTTTTTTACTCAGCATATATACCTATCGGATAATCATCATTATAATAAAATTACACCACTATTATTACTATTTTCCATCAATGCATGCAATATTGGCACACATTATTCTACAATTGTGCTGTTATCTCACTAGCTTAGCCGATGAATAAAATCACTTAAAATCTTCATTGTTGTTCCATGCGTGCGAACGGTTGTAATAAATATACTTTGAAGCTTTAATTGCATGGGTCTGTTTAACATAAACAGCATTCAAACGGCACTAAATGATCTATTCGACCGGCGTTGATTCTCATGCCTCGTGTCGCTCAATCAGCGCCAATGTTGTTCGCTAGCAGTGAACCGTTGTGAGCGGCGAGATTTTCGACATTGGATAATATTTTATCTATTGCCATCGGATGTATGCAAACTTCCCCGTTCCCCCATCGCTTTAACGTGCAAGGGTGCTGTGCCCTAGCATATATGAATCACATGTGAGGATAGTACAGTGGAGACGGAGAACATTAGATGGGAAATGTTTGACATCCTGAAGGTCCTGTACCATTTTTCTCGTGCGCTTCTAAATCTATGACATTATCCATCTTTTTGGAATACAAAAAGATCTACTAACAGCAGGGTGCAGCAAATCAGAATGGAGAATCGCCTATCGCCTGTTGGTAGCCCGTAATACACCACGGGCGCACTTTGCTTTATTACACTTCGTGTGTGGCATTATCAGTGGATCGGGATATGGACGAAAGGGCAACTTTTCGATGGTGTTCTTCGAGACGGGATGAGTCGCTCTCGCATTTGAAGTCGAAGACAATTTCACTTCATTAAGGCTTCAGGAGCGGCGCTAAGATCTAGCAAGACAGATAAGAGCAAACAAACAATTTAATCCCGTCTAGGAGATCTTCCTCCATGCTCAGCTGACTGGCAATGAAGTCAATTTATTTAGTCTATTATAGGATGAGAGTGTCTCTCGCCCCTCTGGACCCTTTTTGTCCATCGGAGTCACATAACCTGCAAGCGAAACAGCAGCAGCAGAAGTGTATAATTATTTCAACCCATGGTAATTGCTCCCTAGGTGGTGTTTTTTCGTTCTTCCTCTCGTAGTACCAGAAAAAGGGGGAATCAGAAATCAACACCGCAGGTCGAACGATTGATGCTCCTTAAATTCCAGCAAGAGTACAACCCCTCGTTGCAGCGACAATTGACGCCAATGTAATTTGGTTTTAAGTCGTTCCAAATTAATTGTTAATCGGAGGAGATACTGAACGGGTCTGTTGTAACTGCTCATACGAAACCATATTTGATTGGTCCTTGGAGATTTTTACTGTTTTGAGTTGTAGAGAAAATCCCGGCGGTGATAATTTGAGAGGTTGGTGGCTGTTGCTTTCAGAACGATCACTTTGCACATCTTCAGACAGCTCAGTTTAACCGGTTAATCTTGCGGAAATCGTGAGAGTATCAGATTGAAGATTTATGGAATTCTGGATAGTGATCGTTGCTGGAAGAAAGTTGTTTAATAAGAAAAGTTTTTCATTGTTATTTGCGTGTGAGTACAGTATTCTTGGAGATTGTACAAATCACATGGTACAGTGGAGAGTTGGGCAGTTTTGACGTAAAAGACTCCTTCATCTCGATAACACAATCTATAACTTTGATTCCAACACAAGTACAAGCTTTGAGCTATTAAACAATAAAAAAATGGTTTTATGACAGTTGGGTTTGGACCGATTTAAACACGTCCTTTCTCCTCCACCAAACAACCCTCGATGGACACATTTTACACGATAATTTAAACTCGGCCGCGTCTGTCAGCAAGGCTCGGAGCTCGGAGATTGAATGGAGATCCCGTCGGAAAGAAAAGTCCATTTACATCTGGCTTAATTTATTGGTGGTTTGTAATGTTTTTGAAACAGTTTCCCGCTTGAAAAATGAGATAAAATCATTGATGTTCGTGGGCCCTTTTTTGTTCACATCACGCGCTTTCTTGCGTGAAGCCATAATAACAACTACGATACACTGACTATAAAAAAAACACACAACACTTTGGACAACACAGTTTTAAGGTCTCGTGCATCCGAAGCAGCGAATACAGTTGTACAACTAAATACATTTACGCTACATCATAGATAAGGTATCGCAAGAATTTTCCCCTCGTTTTTTGGTTTTGTTTTTGCTACCATATCGAAAACGATGCTATGTGGCGTGAAGGATGTTGTGCCGTTTTGTATTGGTAAAAGGGGGAAGCGAAAAAAAAAGACTTTGTGAAAAAAATGTAATTCCCGCCTAGACAGGACCCCACTTCGAGATGATAAACGGCCACAGGAAGAAAAACAAATCTGGCCAACAACGCCCTGCACGGTACGAATGTGTGCTGTGTGTTCCTCTGGATGCCTCCTCACCGTTATTCGTAAGTGAAACCGATGAGTAAACATTTTAGCAACATTTGAGAAGAAAAGGTACACAGCTTTCCACTGCAAAGGGGAATGTGTGTATGTGTATGTGTGTGTGTGTGTATGTAGAAGGAAGGAAGGCAACGACGTTGCTCAAACTGTGTGGAATTTTTGGGCACTGGAAGGCGCGGAAAAGTCGGAAGGAAAAGGCTGGCTGACTGACTGGAAAGCGGACACCCAAGTCCGGGAGGCATCGAGTATGTTTATGCGATTGTTCTGTTTACGCTCGTTGACATCCCTTTGAGCCAGCCGAAGACGGTGAACAAAGTGCCCCGATTGGGCCCACGTGGCAGGGCATTGCTTGGTCGGTTCCCTGGCGCGTGGGTTGAATTGATTTCGACGGAAACGCACTTTCCGAGCGAGTGTTTGGTCGATTGATTTTGATCTGCTCGAGATGGGGAGAATGTTTGTTTTCGAAAGGACAAGAGCAGGGCACAAGTAAGACATATCGATAGTAGAAAGGTTGCTCAAGCAAACGGGCGTAGCAGGCTCGACCGTTTCAAGTTTCGAAAGATTAATGATCACCGACTTGAGGGGTGATTTACATAGAGTGATGATGAGTTGGTATGTTCTTTTCGCTGTCTAAGGGACGTCGTGACACATTATGGACATTATGCTCAAGAGTTCTTAAGTATCCACGTTTTTTGTTTCTGTGTTTGTGGTGTTGTAAAATTAACTTGTATTTGTTGTAAAGATCAGAATTACTGTTCTCATCACATAATGGACATACATTTATCCTCAAGCGAAAGCCTTACAACTACTAGATGACTGCTTAAACTTCTCTGCCAAAACATACAGAGTAAATTAAGGCTTATGAGTGGCCAACATGTGATCGTTCCCCAAGATTCATTTATCAGATGAAAACCATCCAATTTGTGTACTGCAGCTACTCCAATGGGGTAGCTGTTGACACTCTTTTGTTGTCTTATCATCATCTTCAAACAGACAGACATGAAAAAAAAAAAATATGTTAAAGAAATCATTCCATTCTTGCTGCTGGCAGCAGCACAAAACACAATCAGAAGTTGCTCGTTCGTTGAACTGATGGCCCCCGCGCAAGAACATCCTTCAGGCAAGCTGATCCATCCAGTACAAAAGGGCGCAGGACTCTAATGTGCCTTTTGCAGAAACTGTATTTTTGTTTTGCTTTCTAGCAGAAAAGCCACAAACCTCGCCTCGAATGCTATTCCTTCCAAGCGGGCCATCGGTGGAAAAGTTTGCCGCCATCTTGGCGCCAGCATTATGTACTAAACAGTTTTATTCTTAGCCGCCTTCTCGCGTCCCGTCCCGGTTTTGGTGAATTTCTTGGAGACTTTTTATTTCGCTATCTCTTGCATCTAGCAGCACAAGTCAGGATCGAAAATGTGGACAAAACTGTTGGAGAGACGCATTGGAACACGGAGCACCATGAGAATTGCAGGGGTAGCATCTTTTGTAACTTTTCCGCCTTTTGTTTCCGTTTGGAGCAGAAGTGGAATTCGTGGCGAACGAGTTCCTTAAAATTGTGTAGCTTTTATGGACGATGATAACTTTTGATCACGCCGTTAACCTCCCCATGCATGACTAAAGAATGCATAAAAGTAAGTTGTAATGGCGCCGTGAAACCCCTTCCGTATTCAGATTCGGTGATTTATTTCAGTAGTTTGATATCATCCTGAAGCATGGTTCGTTCCAGCTCGTTTGAAATGGATGATTTTATTTCGAAAATCGTTGTAATGTCGGTGTACGGAAAAACAAATCTACAAAACCAAAAGTGGTCATCGAAGCAGGCCGCTGTCTTGGAGGCTGATCGATCGATCGTTCGACTGTTGTAGCGTTGGCAACTATCTCACTAGATGTTTGTTGTGTTTAATTTGAGAGCATTTTCCTACAATTCATTCATTCTCTTTGAACAATTAGCTAGGGTACGGCATAAAGTAAAGATTGTTTATGATAGTGTATACCAACAGCTATTAGCTAGGACCATGACAAATGGCGAAACGAAATTGACTCTCTGGCAGTGTGGCGTACTTGTGCCAATAATACCGATATGTACAAAACATACCCCCTTATGAATATCATTCCTGTTCAATAAAACTGTTCCGACATAGTTTATTCACCCGTCATCGATAACATTAGCTTCCACGTGCTCATATTAGGCGTACATTTGTCCGAGATACATAAGCACCGTGCCCAGTCTCTTTGTAAAATTGATCATTTTCCTTACCCCGAGAACTGTTCCTTTTTGTACGTACGGCAATTCGTCACACACCGGAAGAAGTTGCGACCGTTCGCAACCGGCAACCGGAACCGATGCGCCGTGCAAAGACAGAACCACTGACAGCCACACACGCATCAATTTTTATTACCGTAACATCACTAGGCACAACCTCTCCAGACCCGTGCCCGGTGCGTAATGTACCGATTTGTTTTCATCGATGACAATCTCACCCCACCGCGGGGCGGAGTGGACATCTTACCGAGGTTGGTCCGATACGGTTCGAACGGATTTTTCCCATCTCACTTCCGGGTTGGATTGAAAGTTTTCTATCAAGCAAGAAGTTTTTCTTTTTTTCTCCCTTTTCTTTGGTAGCATTTTTGGCAAGTCAATGTACACTGTTCGCTCTCACACTTCCCACCCACGGTATATGCTTCCGTGATGGGTGATTCGATTGTTACTGCACGGAAGTGTGCAGGCGAATCGAATCAAAATAATGCCATAAATAAAAACAAATCAATTGTATTCCTGGCCGGTGGTGGACGTCCCTGAACTCGTACACTATCGGGTGTACGATCGATTGTTTGCCACCATAACCACATGGCTTCACGTTAAGTCAAGCATTTCCTTCCCCGGAAGGTCTGTAAACTTATTGCTCCCATGCACATTACCGTCGATGTGATTTTCCTGAAGGACGTAGGTTTGCAATATATACACATATTTTGTTAGCAAATAGGATTCGTTCTGCAAAAATCAAGTATATTCCGCACGCACGCAGGGTGTAAACGAATCCAGATCAACCGGAACGCAACACGGGTGACAACATAATTTATACAAATATGTCGCACGGAAGATGGCACGATGCTATCCGGAAATGCCATTAAGATTATCACTCCAAGATATGTCGTTGTGTTGTGGATGTTGAACGAGTTCATATTTTAATATCACTTTAAATCAGGGAAGCTGCAAGAATTGGTTCAAACTATTAGTAATTCACTCTTGTATGACCTAGGGAGCGTTTTGGGGATACAAAACAACCAACCACAGAAAAAAAACCCTTCGTTCGCACTTGTCTGGTTTTCATCTGGGCAAGAGAAAGTGACAGTGATGCTTTCCTTTTTTATCATGTTTGTGGTATGTGTTTTTGCCTCTAAAAAGGGTAGATAGTTTTCCACAGCTTCAGTTGAACCCTCGCGGAACAATAAAATTAAATGAAGCAAGTAGGGAAGCGCCGTCACTTGACGGTGCGTATTGATGCGTAACGGGTAAGGACAACTGCGTATGAGTCATCCAACAAATGGAGATTTATTATCCTTAATGCTAGCTTGAGATGGATAGTTTAAAGTAGCTTTATGTGATGATCGTCTGAGTTTGAAAAAGATCACTTATACCACATAAATACTTTACTTCATATGCATTCTAGAAAAGGCAAAGAATACATATTAATTTATGGATCCGACATAAAAACAGTGATATTTTCACAGATTCAGATACCCCTAGCATTTCATTCGAGTGCATTCGCTCTCATGCATATTCATGTCTCGGATATTTGCTCCGAAAAACACTTCATTGATATTGATGTCGATGACAAATGATAAAATTTCATGCCAACGTTTAGCTTCGGATCATCAAAAGGACGGATGAATGACTCGACACGCGAACACGGACCGATCAGCGATCCCAAATAGCGCGACTTCTAACTTACAGGGCAGTGCAAAGTAATAAAAAAAACCTCCCTGTTTGTCATGACTCACGGTTAATCCGTGATGTCGTCCCTTTAGCGGGCCTTTGGCAGTGTCGTCAGATTAACGACCAATTCTTCAGTAGCCCGTTGGCCGTATTAAAACGAGCCCGATTTTCCAGGCATCATTAACTTGTAATTTAATGATTTTTTATGATTTCCATTCCGCAAGGGATGGTTTTAACGATTGTTTCCACTCCGAAACCATCGCACCGAAGATCGCACTCCCCCGGGCGAATTCTGTGTTTCCGAATGCCATTCATCCAGTAAGTGGTAAAAAGGGGAAAAATTAATTGTCACCACCAAAACGACCGAACGGGAAGGAAGCGTATAGACGCTAGCTTTCGTTATTTTTTTTTTTGCTGTACGATTCCTCGGACACCGGAAACGAGACAGCAGGAAGTGAAGTGTTTGACAACAGTATGCCTCTCCGGACGGACGGATGGATGATGATGATGATGATGAAGATGCAGAATTGTATAATCGTCATCAATAAAACAGATAAAAATTCCACCCGGTCCATCTCCCAGGCAACGCACCGATCTAATCAAGTGTTTACGGCACCGCAAAGAATCGGACGTAGAGGAGCGCTCTGTTCTGGAAAATGGGATTTAAAATAAATAGCTCTTAGCTGAAGCGATAACAATTAAAAGCGTGCACAGTAAACAATAATAAAAACAGTGTGACAGTTGAAAAAGCATCAACACTTGGATACTGCACCATGGTGAAGTGTTGAAGTGTGTGAATAGCATGCCAGGAAAGAGTTGGATCTTCTTCTGTCCAGTACCTTTGTTCGTGTAGGGTGCACCATAAAAAGTAGTCTTTGCAGACCACGAGCAAACCATAAATCAGCGATTCCAGCGGCAGCAACATCACTGGCGGCCATCGATCCTTGAGCAATATTTCTCGTCCCCGGCACCGGAAACCGTTCATAACGCACTAACCGTTACCGAAACCGATTTTAGGAAGATGGTCGCATCCGGCTCTGCCTTTGTCCATTCTTCCTCTTCTCGTCGTTGCCTATTTGGAAACTTGCCCAGACCAACTGCCTTGTGAGTATGCTTCGCCGGCTTTTCACGCCACTTTTTCTTGCAATACTACTTACTACCTTACCAAAAATAATGTTATTACAGTAATGCATTGCAATATTCTCCCCTGCTCTTGTATGGATGGATTTGTTTGCATGGCGTGGAAAGTGATATTTATTTATCTTTTTGCCTTTTTGCCAAACGTGGATAGAGGGATCGGAGAAAAAAGGGAGACAAAAGGAAACACTCGCTCCCTACTGCTGCTACACTCGTGCAGTGTGTAATAGTATGACAAATGTCACATTTTCTGTAAACCCCGGGAACGGTTCCCCCTTCAATCGCTAGTGGATTAACGCATCGAGTCATCTGCAAAGTCATTCCGAGTGGCAAATCACCTGCACGTGACCGTTTATTCGGTGTCCGTTGTTTGGGTCAAGCTCGGGATGGTGGAAAGTTGTTGGTAGTGTAAAATATTCATCTCCGCGCTGTTAAGAGGCTAAACGAAGCTGATTAATCATGTAGAAAGTATGTAGAGGGGTGACGGTCACAGATTCCTGTAAGTATAATGTGTGTTGATATAGGTTAATTTACATTGTGGCGAAGAGTGATAACTTGACCGATAAATAATGTTTTGCAATGTTCAATATCAATTGCTGAATCTAGTGCAATTAGAACGGTACGTCATTTGAATGCTTTCACCAATGAATTTGCATTTTATGCGCTGGGACATAACGAACTCCTGAATTTGATTTCGCTAATGTACTGTCAGCAGCACCATAACCTATTCCATCATAAATTGCAAACAGGGTTAAGAAACGCATAAATGGCAGCACAAGAGGATACGACGGTTAAGCGGGGCACAATTATGAGCCCATAGACCTGTGTATATATCACACGATGATATGAGCAAATGGTCGTTATGGCCTGGCCTGCTCGTCGACCCACCGG
Source organism: Anopheles christyi (assembly GCA_000349165.1). Classification (NCBI taxonomy): domain Eukaryota; kingdom Metazoa; phylum Arthropoda; class Insecta; order Diptera; family Culicidae; genus Anopheles; species Anopheles christyi. The sequence continues at coordinate 13,717 of KB701071.1, read as the reverse complement.
TTGTATTTTCAAACTTCTTAAGGTTCTGCTACCGGTGTCCCGAACTCGCTTTACGACTTATTTATGCGAATCAACGAAAGTGCAATAAACATCCAAACGGGAGGGATGAGGTTTGCGTACAACAACACCGAGCATACATAGAAATCCGTGCGACGGGTAAAAGGGAGCTTAAAAATCGGCTGGAATTTAATCAAATTAATTGAAAACATTACCATTGCTCTCACGCGCGGAACGGACCAAATGCTGTCATAATCGTCACTGGTGTCGCTTTCGTCCCTTTGCGTCTCGGAACATCAGGCAAAACATGTTGGTGTTGTGCAAAAATATCCCCTGTGCTTCTTATTGGGCAACGCATAATCGAATGGTTCATCTACGACGATGACAAACGGGCAATTCGGCACAAAATGTGCAATTTTTTCACCCTGGTTCATCCGTGGCGTGCGAAGGGTTGCCCGTAGAGTGCGAGGACAAGGCGATAAATCTCGGCTCGATTTCAACCGGATACAAACACACACACACACACACCAGGCTTTTTCGGGTTCCGCTGAATTGAAGACAGGCTCACCCGAAAGCGAACAAGATCGCTGCGCGGCAGAGCAACTTAATTCAATTAATCGTGATGGTAATGAAAATTTATGGACCAATTTGCTTTTCCACCGACGACGACCGGTACCACCAGGTCGTCGATGGTTCACTTTCCTTCTTGAGGGGCACACCGTTTCAAATGAATTTTTGGTAAAATAAAAGTACCGCTCAAGTGCATCTCGCGTGTTCTGATCCCGGGGGCGTTGACCGGATATGCGGCACGGACGGCTCTCGACTGAGATTTAATGGTACTTGGAATTGGAGTTTGGGCGAAAATCTTTCACTCGAACGGATAATGATAATGTCGATTACTTAAGGTTCTAATTACTTTACCGGTATGTGTAATAAATCTTTATTATCGGTTGGCTGTTGTTGCGGAAAATGTTGCAATAGAATTAGAATCATTTCTATTAGAATATTCCTATTTATATTACTGTTGGAGCATTCAGAACTTCTTAAACACCGAGAATGGATCCTCAACGTTCTCCAGGTTGGTCACGTTGATAATTGTATTTTGGACCGACAGGGCAAGCGCAAGTTAAACATTGTTAAAAGCTCTTTGATAGTTTTAAGCCGGATATGCTGGACGAGCTAGAGTATCATAATACATTGCAAAACAATTACATCATATTGTATGAGGAGCCATGGTTACCGGAAAAAAAATTAGCCCTTATGGTCATTGTGGATGTATATTAGACGCACAATCTTAATTTAGAAGCAAATTTTATATCATGAACTAAATTAACAGAAAGAAAGCCGTGTTCCAGTTTCATGCTAATTTGTTTCCCAAAATACATTGGGCATGTTTTCGCTATGCTTGCTACAAAGATACGGCAAAAGCTGCTCGGAATTGCACAATCAATGCCGAAACTGCTGACAAGCTTATTACTGCGGAAATTTCCCAGTGGCAACAATACCGAATAGGAAAAAGAAATAATCAACCGTTGTGTTTGTTTTGTGCTTACAAATCTGCAACTCCCCAACACAACCCAACCACCCAATCTTCATCGTCCCGCCCTAGACAAATGAGTTGGAGCGTGAATGGCCAAGGAATGACAGGTTGCTTCCGTTCTCATCCGGTTGGATATACGCTGGTTGGTCGTTTAGTAGCTTCTGTTGGCATTTTTCTTCTCTATTACCTTGCTTTTTTGTTTGAACGTTGATTGAGATCAACGTCGGGAGAGGCAGAGTGGAGAGTTACAAAAAAAGGGACGTTCTCTCCACCAAGCTGGCGCCAACTGGACGGTCAGTTGGTAATGGTTGCTTTTTTCCACTTCTTTTGCACTGCGTCAATCTATTAAGCGAACCCGGGAAAATAGCGCACACAAACACAAGGAAAAGCTGCTCCATCCATCCAGCATAGAAACCGTGGGCCGCCGTATGTACTACAAGCGCGAGAATAAAATGGCGGTTTGCGCAGAGACTTGGTGGCCCCGGCACCGGATTCTGTGATTACTTATGTATGGGATGGGAAAAAAGAAACAAAAATACAATACCCAATGCTGCGTCACATAGGCTTAGACATGCAAGGAACGATGCGACGTGCGGCGTTTACCGGGCAAACGGCAATGACATAAAATGGCGCCAGAAAGGCTGGAAAATAAGATACCATAGCATTGCAGATTTTCTGCTGATACCGCGCAGCTCCCAAGAAGAAGGTGGAAGGGATTGGACGAAACATCATAAAAAGAGCAAAGTTCTATGTACTGTACACATAGCCATTTCAATTGCTATAATGTATTGGATGATTATTTAAGGGAAACGGTATTGATTTTAATTCTTATGTTACTTGCAGAAGCATGAAAACGTTTGAATGAATTGCACGCAAAAAACATATTTCAAAACAGTATTGCATTGTTGTATATGTGAAAAAAACTTTATGAAATTTGTATGAATCATGTTTTCTCTTCAGTTCACCCACCTTTAAATCTTACAAGATTCACTGGCTTCTTAGCTACCTCGCAAAGCATCGCCATTTTGTTTCTTGTAAAAAGGCACCGCTCTTGCTGCCATTATGTACTTTATTTGTGCACCTGATCGTTCCCATCAGTTAGCGCACACAATAGCATATAAGAAAAGTTCGTTGTCCATGGCTCTAATGGCAACCTCAACCATACATTCTAACTCACACTGTGCGCACACTAGACAATGGTGAGGGCATTGTATGACGAAGGAAAATGTCAAACAACCAGTAGCAAAACAGCTTTGTTGGAAACCATCAACGGTGTTTCTAGCGCTGTGTTACCCCACTGCCGCCCGGCACACGCCATAGGTGGGTGGATCCGTGTCGTAGAAAAACTGCGCACTGGAGCTGATTTTGGCATCTTCTGCGCGATTTTTCTTTCACGGGCCAATGGACTGTGTATTCGATCCGAGCGTTGGGTGGGGCTGAGAAACGTGCTCATTTTGAGAATGGCGTACAAATCTTAAAAAGAATGTAGTATCTAGTAGATGGTTTATTATTTATACGTTCTTATTTTAGCAATTTTGTTATCTAAGAATATTATGACTGCGATTGAAACAGTTTGTATAGAGAATCGTTACCACCAAACGCCTTGCTCAAGTATTTCATTTGTTAATGTTACGCTCTTTTAAATGTTTAGATAATTAATGGTTTCAAACACAATATTTAAAAAACACCCCCATACAAATGGAAAATAAATTAGGCTTTTTAGTATGGCAGAATAATGACCAGTAGCACTAAAATATAAACATGTATAGGTTCAAACAAATTAAATGCATTGTGAATCCCAAATTTGACTTCACATTAAGAAGAATTTATTTTCAGATAATTACGTAGATAAAAAAAATCCCAAAATTATATCAGATAATGCACATGTGAAGGAAAACTTAATAAAACAATACAGCTAAACAATAGCATAAATAAACGATACGGCTGAGCTCGACTCACATGTTGAATGTCAGCTAGAGGAGTAAAAGAATACTGAAAAAATATAGTTGTGCTTCAAGTGTACAAATACATGGACTAATACATATCTATATAAGTGTAATAGCTTTGTGAATTGGTATTAAAATTAAAAGTTTAATAAAGAAGAGGCAAATTGTTTTTCAACAAATAAATTAATTCAACCGTCCATTTAAGGGAAAATATGAATTAGACATTTTTTGTCGGCAGGTTTCGTTAAAATCTCTTGCGCGTGACGTTTCGGTGTGGATTGACGTGTTCGTTAAAATCGATTGTTTGTGACATTTGTTTCGTTCAATGAAAAATAAACGCTTTGGGTAGAGGAAAGCGAGCGCAGATTTTGTCCCTTAAAGTTGTATTTACATTAGTAACAAGAGTTTTAATTCAATATACAGTGTAGTGTAAGTTTATCGTAACTTTCGTGGCAATACATGTATCTTTGCCGCAAAACCCCGTACAAGTGAGTTTGCGCGGTATCGTCTGTGTTCAGTGCATTTTGTGATAGCCGTCCGTGCCTTAGCCCGCTACACCCGAACATTTTCCGTGATTTTTCATATGAAAAACATCCGCAACCCTACGAAACAGGTACGTGTGGAATATTAAAGGGCACCTTAGTGTGTGGGTGTTGTGGAACGGTCGATTTGTGGTTGATAAATTCGTAAAATAAAGCACAATTTCTGCATCTGGTGTGCCGTGTATTGTTCAATGCTCAGAGTCTACCATCCCCACCTCTTTGGCGGTGCGATATGAAAAAAAGTTGCACAAATTATAAGCTCCAGCTTGGCGAAAAAAAAGGTGCTCACAAAGATAAGGCTGCCCGAATATCTTCCCTACTGTTGTCGTGTAAAATGCGATTGCGTTGAAGTAGAGAGAAAACGGCAGTTAAAATGAAAAAGTAAGAAGAAGATTTAATGTAAACAAAAATACGGCATTACTAATTTTAGGGGAAGTTGGACGTATGAAAGTCACGGGAGTGCAGAATGGTTTTTTTTTTTCCATTTATATTGAACAGATCGAACCAATATTTTAATTCGTTCTGCTAAATGTTTAACTACCTTAAACCTTATGTCGAGAAATAGATGATAAAGAACCACGCCATGGGTCGGTTCATGCGTTTTTCGAAGGCAAAGGCGGATGTATCGGATGTGATTCATAAAAAAAATCCATTCCCGGAAAGCAACGAAAGGGCTGGCGAACGAATGTGGAGTAAAATCACTCACTCATACTACGACGATAACCAGCAGACACGCTGTAACTTTAACCAAGGCCTCCGTACGAATGTACATACAGAGATACTGATAACGGAATGCATCAGCTGCCCACTGGAATCGGAGCAGTAGTAGAAACTGATTTCCTGGTTTCATGTTAAAGCATAGCCCTATGCGAATAGTGCACTTACCCCCTTCTATCAATGCTAGAATTTTCCCATCTCCTGTGGAAATAATGAGCTAACGGAAAACTGCTACCGAAATGTGTGACTATCCTCGCAGAGTATTCCATTAGCATGCGGGCGTAATTTCAAAGTACGCGCTGTGCGTTCGTGGTAATATTCGTGGACCATCCGAGAACGTAGCGCTATAGCGCTTGAATGAGCTGCCAAGCAAGGTTTATTTTTCGTATTCTAAAATTAGCCGCATATGAAATCATCATGCTCTATTTTTGGTTCACGGTACACTACCAGCCCCAGCTTGGGAGGAGCTGCTGGTTGTGAGCTACCCTTTTTCTCCACTGCCTACTTCCGACTGCTGACGATTTCTCCCTTCTCCCTACCGGGTTGGCCAATGGACAGGTCGAAGGGTGAAATGGGTTCGTAAAGAACTCACGTCGCAACTATCCGGTATTCAGCTGCAGCACGACGAGCAACCTCTGATCAATGTTTCTCATGGGAAAACGATGATTCTCTCGGAGAAGTAGATTGAACCATGTTTCGGAAAAACCCTGCGAGACTGCTTGTCCAAGATCGTGGAATGTTGTCAATCAACGATCTAAAAGAGAAGAAACTATGATTCTTAGGCACACGGCCAGAGTCTCGATGAGGTTCTCCGAAGACTTAATGCCACCCAGGACCTTTGAACTGGCTCGAGAGCATTCCGCCCAATCGGTTCCGAGTGACGTACAGATTAGTCTAATTGGAATAGAATTTCGACTGCTGTAGATAGAATAGCGCAACACGGGTCATATCAGCAATCCTTCAAACGCTGGAAAAGATGCCTAAACAGTCATCATCATAATGTTCATGTTCCGCCGCTAAATAGCATAATCAAATCATTGAACGACACTGATGATAGTTTCACTGATTTCGTAGATTACATTGTCAAAGGATTTGATTGGCGCGCTTTTAACGCATTCCGCTTCATTGCCCTTTGAGATCGGGGCGAACTATACCCCGATGCAGGTGCTAAAAGGTTGTTTGATGGATGAATAGGAATACAAAACACACACCCGGAGGGTTCCACGGTACCATTGCGCACCGTGCTTATGCCATGATGGTACGGACGGAGCGTGCTAGTACTGGCACGAGACAACCCGTTCCATATGGTTGCGTACAGCCAGAGGCCGACGGTTTTGTGATGAGTGTCGGTGCATCGTTCGGTCGATTACCGGTTATCAGAAATCATTGCTGCTGGAAGTTGAGACTCTGTACTCCCCCAGTACAACGGTGAGAAGTGGGAAGATTGCTACCGCGCGATATACCGGTTTGCCTTGAGGCGTCGCAGGATGATTTCGAGATTGAACGGCCCAGTGGTGGTGGTGAACTACATTCGGTCATTCGAATCTCGGTTGTCCCGCGTTGGGGATAGCGAATTCCATGGTCGTCCATGGAGTCTATGTTTCGGACGCTAGGGTACGGGTGTATCGGCAGGAAAAGGGAAAATGCTTCGCGGTGCGATGCAGGTTATGAATGGCACGTTTTGTGAGGTTGCTGCAAGTCTGCACCTATCGATTCGAGACACCAGGCAGGCAGCTGTGCAACCTTAAGCAAAATAAAAAAAAAGAACGTGCACACAACTTGCAATTGCACTTGCACTTGTCCCGCTACATTGCGCCACTATTTAAAGTGGAGCGCAGTGTGGAGTGTATGTGTTGGAGAGAGATCGATTGGCCAGGAGTGTATGGCCCCGAGACACCCACTTGCAGCGCGCCGTTGATGGCGGCGGCCCCATGTGCTGATATCATTGCTGAACTATTTTTACAAGTCGCCACTCTCGTCATTGATGTGCTGTGTGTTTGTGTTTGCTCGTCTGGTCGTAGTTTGCATACAGTATGCCATGACTCTTGTTCCAGCTTCGGTGGACGGTTGACGGTTTCAAAAAGTTTGCTACAAAATGAACCTCGCCAACTGTTGCTCGAATGTTTCACCTTGCTTTATTCCAACGCCTTCGCAATAACACACATGACGCCCAATCAGCCAAAGCACCCATTCCCCCGGGGGCGGACGATTGGTTTTCGAATGGTGTGTGTGTTTGTGTGTACCGCGTGTTGGAGGCTGTAAAACGGAAAGGAAGCAAATCCTACGCTTCGACGCGCAATCCGCTCGGCTAATCTTGCAATGCACAGCTTAGAGATGCTGGATGAATGAATCGATCGTAGATGGTAAGGTATAAATGTCACCTCCATTTGATATTCGGTCGGTTGATTGGTTGAAGCGGAAATGGTTTTACACTGGATCCAGTTATTCATCGTTTGCTCGGTAATGAAATTGATGAATGAAAGCTGTCCTAATAGAGAGTATCGGTTCGGCACATGTTTCGCATTTTGGGTGGAAATAATTCGTTGTAAAATAGTACGGCTTGTAAGAACACAATCATCCATAAGGAATACGTGGGATTGAGCTCGATGAATCTAGCAACAAGCGATAAGCTATCGTTTACACGCCCCGGCCGGCTGATGATGGAAGCCGTATGCATTCGTTGGTGACATTCTTTCGTTGAGAAAACTCTCAACCCACCGCCCACTGTAGATGCACCCCTGCTTACGGGTATCGGGAGAAAATTGTGCACTGGAATGTGTGTTGCATTCGGTGGCTTTCCCCGGGAGATTCTTTGATGACCTTAGAAGCAGTCGTTATGTTCTTCTTATTGCAAATTGTATCCCAAAACAACCACCAAAAACAGGGAATCAAGCACAAAAAGTGCGAATAAAAACAATTAGCTGTCATCAGCCGCATTTGTCTGTTTTTACCATCAACACTTGTCCGGGTTTTAGGGTGGTGAGCGCATCACGGCAACCCCTTCTACGTACGATCGGCCCCACCGTCATCATCAACATTGTCATTGTCGGGTGCGGTCGGCTTTTGTACGAACCGATCACGATCGTCATCATCCGGCCGATCGCACGCAGATGGGGAGTTCCGTTCGTGCCCAGTCGCGAGCGCGGTTTCAATTTGAACGATCACGTTGCCGGAACCGGTGTACGCTAGTCGCGGTTAGTTGCGTGCTGATTTCTTTCCTTCGCTGTCCTGGGTTGCTTTTGGGGTTTTGGGCGTGAAACGTTGCCAAAAGCAAAGGGAATCAAAGGTGGTGGTTTAAAAAGTTCTGTTTGCGTGTGTTTGTGTACAGGTCCAACCCTCTTGCTCGTTCGCTAGTCCCAGTTTCCTGTGTGCAGTGTTGATCTTGCCTGTTTTTTTTGGTAAGAGTGTGTAGAACATTGAATAGAATGTGTGTGAAAAAACAAATCGTAATAATGAAGCGTTATTTGAATGTTGTGCATTAGCTTCGAGAAGAATTGAATGAAATGTTCATCTACAACAAATGTCTGTTTTATGTTGGAGGGTAGAAAGCAACGTACAAAACTACTGAAACGAAACGTGGCATCCTTGAAAGTGGGAACAAAAGTGCGAAGCAATAAGGGTGAACCTGTTATTGGAGGATACAAGACGCGAATTCATGTGTGCGTGTGTTTACTTTTGAGTGAAAAATATTTAAGTAACATCGTTGGTTGTTCATCATAATTTCCTATTCCCTGCCCTTCTTATCATGTGAATTAGGAAAGGGTGATGAGTTATTTTTCTGTTAAGAGGATTTAAAGATGAAACGTTCGTTTCACCGTTGTTTTCTCCTATTAATTTCGTAAATGATCCACTTAATTCAATTACCGAAATCCGTGCTAGCACACTCGGTTTGTTTGTGCGGTTTTTTCTGAATTTGTTTTAACCCAGTACATAAGTGTGTTTTGAATCGACAGTGGAAAATTGAATTAGTCCGGTGTGTAGCGATTATTTGGTTTATCGATGGTTCAAGCTCCGTCTTCGGCTCCAATTTCTAGACCAGTTTTTCATTCCCGAGCGCACGATATCGCAGTGGGCCGCGACACGGGCATATATTAGTAAACATCGCGCTAAGGAAGTGTGTGGCAACATCGGATCTAGTGTATTTATAACATAAAAATCCCCCGTGTGCCGAGCGTGGTGTGAGTTTTTTGAAACATAATTTCGCGCCCACAACATTGCCGCCAACCACCAGCTCAAAGTTCTACTCCTACTGATCGAAGTGTGGTGGTGGTTCCCATTTTTGCTGCTGTCGCGGTTTGGGTAGAAGTAGTAGTAGTAGTAGTAGATCACCAGAAGCAACACAGCAACTCGAACTGATCGAAATAACCTCGAAAGATCGCGCACCGGTAAACGACGACGTCCCACTCGAAGAGTAGCAGCATCCTTGTAAGTAGTGTGTTACTTCTGACCTCTCCTAATGCTGCTATGGTTAGGGCTTACTTACTCCTCAATTCTTCTTCTCTCTCACACGCCCTTACGTTATCCATTTTGTCTTTACGGCTGTTTGGCGTTTTTGGCGCCCCCGCGAACAGTTTCTGGCAGTTTTGCCACTTTTAAGATCGGACTGATGAAGGAGACGATACGATCAAGTCGGATCGGGCGGGCGAGAGCAAAGTATGCATGGGTGTCGATCGAACCAACCTTCTCCTACGTGAAGTTGCTGCGCAGTGGTTAATTGGATAGTGTGGAGGCTGTAACGGTGAAGGTTACTGTGTTTGCACCATCTGTGTGTGGTGCAGTTACTGCATTTACTGCTGCCACTGATAGCCAGATTGGTCAATCAGCGTGGACATGCAGACTGAAGGTTCATGATTTGCCTAAGGAAGCTTTCACGATACAATATTTCGCCCCGGCCCATGCTGCGGAATCAAAGCACGTGACGTGACGTGATCCTATTGGCTAGCCCATCCGATTGCTTTCCAATCTTTCGAACCGAGTGGTGCTACGTCGCAGGATTTATCTTTAGCCATGACGTCAAAGCGATCATCTGGCAATAGAGAAGGCCCTCGAAATATCTGTTTCTCAGAAATGCAAGTGAATCACGAACGAACGAAATTCGCATGAGTAATAAAGCCTTTGCTCACCTTTGCTACACGATCTGCAATTGCTGCTGATGCCACGTCACGGTTTGTAGTGAAACTCGCCAAACGACGGTTCGCCTCGCATGGTCTCTTGGTGGTGATCATAAAAGCCCTTCATGGTCTCGCCGCATCCGGCTAACCAGTTTTGTATTCCACCGAGTCCACATCCCCCTGTTGATGCTCTTTTTTGTGGTGATTTCGCGATCGCAGGTGTATGGTTTTTGTTTTCCTTCTCTCCTTTGGATGCTTATTTTCATGTCACTTATGCCCACCCGTAAGGAATGGGTAGGAGTGGACGTGGGACGGCGGGGATGGGGGTTTCGTCCACAACGTGGTGTAGTATACGAGCCATCGCGGTTTGTCCTTCGCTTTCGCCATATTACATCAGGAAGATTGTATCTATCTTGTTTTTGCTTTTATTGTCGTTTTCATTAAGCATTTATTAAGCAGCGTTTTATCGCTACTGTGTGTGTGTGTGTTCTGTGCGAAAACAAACTTCTTTCGGAGGGTTTTGAGGTTGGTCCGCTGGCTGTCAACTTTCTTTAATAATTCTTTTTTATATTTTATTCTATTGCGAACGTGAAAATTAAAGAGAATTTATATGCGACTCATGCAAAGCATACAACCCCAGGTTAGGAAACCGGACACGCACTAACCTGTTTTTTCGGACATTTTCTGTCTTTGTACACACAAAAAAAAAGCGCATGTTTTCAACATTCTGCTTTCGGTGGTGTAGCAGTGTCTCGAAAATCACAGTTTTGTTGGAACATTTTTTTCTTTTTTAAAAATAATCGGTGCTTATACATGTGGCTGGATAAGTTTTTCGACTGTGCAACTCTACATTTTGTGCTAAAAATAGGTTTCGATCGCGTTCGAACAACCACCAAACGTGGTTCGTCTCCGGTGTGCGTTGTGTCGTGTATTTTTTTTTATATCTGATCTTGGCACATCTGGCCGTATCCTCTATAGGATTGGGAATTGTGTATTAGTGAACAAAACTGTTACTTTGTGCCTAAAAAAAGTGAGATCAAAAATCAAAAATATGGAGGTATGTTTATGGATTGCATTATAATCGAACTTTGGATCGGAACAGCATAACCTCCAACGAGCTCCAGAAAATGATTATAATGATGCCGCCTGGCACTCAAACGACATCGGTTTCAAGTCAGCTGACGTATTCTAACTAGAGGAGTATCTGTTGTCATACTCACCTTGTTATACCTTGGTCGTGCATACATGTCTGCATCAAGAATTCTTGTTTTTGATGTATTTTTTGGTAACGTGTATAACACACGGTTGCTTTGATTTATATTTAGAACTCCGTCTTCATGCAGGCATCAGTGTATTGACTGGGTGTCTGGGGCGCAATGTGCATCTTGCGCAAGACGACGACAGATTTAATGAATGTAGCGTAGCATTTGTAACAAAAGTTCTGTGATTTCACCGCCTAGTAAAGGGCGTAGAGAACTGCAATGTTTTGTTTATCTCAAATATCAGGTTTATCTCGCTGTTGTGTCAACTCTTATCGCGCACAGTCTAATGGGACTCGGCTCGAACTGCTATGGTGGAGACCGGTTCATCAGCATAACAGGTTGCTCACCTGTGCTTATCTCAGCTCAAGCCGCCACTATGATAGAAACCTTACCCAGCATGAGGATACTACAAGCCCCGTTCGGTTGGTGTTCCGCTAACATGAAGGAAACGTTACTTTGCCTTTGCGGTCGCGTCAAATATCAATAACGAGTTGATGCTTCTTCCCTCTCTTTGACGCTCGTTTATATTATAAGCTCGTATCACTTACTCAGCAGATTGGCTGGCTGGCCATCAGAACAAACGAATGGCGTTGTGGTAGGGCAATTAGCTTTCATTGTCATGCGAGCGCGATCGTGCGCGGGTGACTAAGGGCGAAATACAAGCTGCGAGATGGTACAGCTACAGCAAACACAACATCTCTCGCACACAACAATTGACTACAACAGACATATAGGATGTATTACCTCATCGCTCTCTTGCTGCAACTCACACTTTTCGGAGAGATCTCTCGCTCGCCAACGGACGTTCGCATTCGCTAATTGGAAAGGTTAATTTAGCGCTTTGCCTTCTCCGGCAGGGTGGTGGCATCACACTGTCAGCCTCCCGATCATGACGTCATGTGTAGGTTCGACCTACCCTGCTGGTTCGGTGTTGTCCTTCTCGGATCAAGTATTAGTGATGGGTTTTTTGTCGTTCGTTTTTTTTATTCTGCTTTGTTTGATGCAGGAAATGGCACAAATACACAGCCGCATTGGTGTGACCAAACGATGTTTTCCAAAAATGGGCCAACCTAACTCGATTCTTGCCTTTGTGTGTGTGTGTGAGTGTGTATCTGTTTCGAACTTCCGCTCAAAACTAGTTGCCAAAGCTTCGCTTATTGGTATTCAATCATTCGCTTATTCGCTTATGCACGGACACCATTTATGGTCCCAGCCCTCGCGCCCTTCCCCCACCGAGTCTGTGTGGGGAGAATAGCTAAAATAATCTCAAAACATTTGCTGCCGCTGCTGGTGTGGCTGGATCTTTTATGCTGGGGACACAAATAAGGAGGTCCAAACAAGCGCGAGACTGCCTGCCTTGGTCGTGTCATGTGTTGTGCCCGGCATCTCGTTTGAGGTATGGGGGAAGATCTGTTAGAATAATAAACATAACCCAAATTTATCTCGTAACGTCATTTGAACGAATGAACGGACAATGGCAACCAAGACGCTGATTGGAAAACAGCAGCAAGAGCAGATCATTTGCATCGAATGCCGAATCCAGCCAGCAGCACCATTGAAATCTTACGTCCATTTCGATTGTGTATGTGTGTGGTATCGCTTCACGGCTGAGCACGTTTTAGATCTTGCCAAACCAAATCAGGAAAGGTGTAAACATACGTGCGCCTCTCCCCAATTCTAGCAATATTCCTTTCGATTGTAGCGTGCAGGGAGTAGCACCGTTAAGGTGGAGAATGGTTGCAAATATGGCACCCGTCGAGAGATGATTTAGGTGCCGTATGGTTTGGGTTTATTTGAACGGTTTGTAAAATAAACACTTGAGTGTGTGAATTAAATTATGAGCTGCCTCGTGAATATAGCGAAATTAGTCGCCGAGAGCGAAAAGAGGTCATCTAGTCGATAATTTAAGACTACCGATGGGGTCTCCAGTAAGCTTAAGAAATGTCAAGTGAATATTTTACGATCAGAGTCTGGCGCCAGGTTCCAGCTCCCAATTCCACCAGCATATGCGAAGCAGTCAGCAGTTGTCTATATAAGGCAGCCTCGCACGGTTGGTCAGAATCAAGCTAGAAGTTCTTCTATCAAACACTTACACTGACTGCCGGAGTCCCTTGAGCCATACGAAGCGTACAAATCGATTGATCTAATGGGCCCGGTTTCAATTGGCGTTGGTGCAACAGTGTGCATCGGAGTGCTGGGTAGCCCCAATACCTAATGATTTGCTGAAGTATCCAACAGACACACACACACACACACACATTCTCAAGCAAACGCGGCACTGGTCGTGAATACTTAATTTATGATCGTTTGCACACGCGGGTTGCTTGGTGCCGAATGGACTTTGGTTCTTTGGATGGAGGCCCTCGCAATCGGGGATTGTTTGTGGAAAAATGCGTTTGTGCGGAGATTGCGCAAGCTTCCAATCGGAAAAGGTTCCTTTTAGGATTGGGTGTATTTTCGTAATTTTCCCCAATTTCGTAATTCGTAATTTTCGTAATTAAGCTGTGTGGGTGGGAGTGTGTGTGTATGTTTTCTCTTATTTCCCGCGTTCGCTGAAGCTCGTTCGCTTTGCTTGTGTTTTGCAGAGTCAGCGGGGCACGCG
>KB701060.1:8792-27287 GCA_000349165.1 Anopheles christyi | reverse complement strand
AACATTCCCTCCCCCCCCCCCCCCCCCCCCCCCCGCAGTTCGAAAGTTTGCATGAGCTAATGCAGCTTTAAGTAAGCCCGCGGGAGGCTTTCCGAGCGACACATGCAGAACGTGTAAATAGAGCTGTTTGTTGTACACAAATAAATTTATGCATCGTAGATCATGTTTGGAGACAAAACGAATGGAAGGGAAAAAGTTATAATTTTATTCTACCTAGGTTGCGTAAATCACGCTCAACGCTTGTCGATTAGCGTACCGTGATAAGGCGTCCGCTTATCGAGTGGTCGAATTATCTTATCTTAAATTGTATTCAATAAACTTGACTCTGCGCTGTGCGTATTCGCGTTCACCATCATTCGGTAGTCAGCCCACACTCAATCGTAACATGAAAGGCTCCTTAAACGTTCCGGAGTACGTGCGAGATGCACTGGCCGGAGTGGCACAACGGTTTGCCTTCACCAACAATCAACACTCGGTGGATTATGATTTTCGTGTGTTTGAAAACAATCGTTCGGTGGTGTCCGTACTGTACCGGGTGACTTTTCGCGAAGACCCACGGGAAGTGACTGTGCTGTGTAAGGTGCCCCCTCCCGATGCTGACGATACCATGTTGGCGCTGTTCGAGCGTGAGGTGTTCGTGTATGGTAAGCTTTTGCCTGCTTTGGAACAGTTCCAACGTACGCGGAGTGAAGGAACGGCATCGCAAACATCAGCACTTCCCAGTGAGGAGGACATGTCGGCGTCGTTTGCCCCGGCCTGCTATCATGCGCACTGTGATGCGAAAAAGGGCGAAGGCATCATTATACTGGAGGATGTGCAGCGGCGTGGATTTTCCAACCGTCACAAATTTGAACCGATGGACTACGATCATGCTCGGCTGGCGATGGTACAACTGGGACGGTTTCATGCCACATCGCTAGCATTGAAGAAGCATCAACCGGAGCTGTTCGAGCAGTACCGGTATATGGGTGACGTTACCGGTGAGCGTGTCCTAGCGATGGACGGGTTCGACCAAGCGATGGAACAAGCGTTCGAAAGTGCGTCCGCTACACTCACAGCGGGCGATGTGGCAAGGCGCGAAAAGTTGGCACGCCTCCGAGGATGCTTTGCCGAGGAGCTGCAGAACATTAGCGATACGTCCCTGTCCGAACCGTTCTGTGTCGTTTGCCATGGGGATTACGCAGGGGATAACATGATGTTTTCCTACAATGTAAGTGTCCCCGAGCGATCGTTTCACCACTACGCACCGAAAGCATCAAGCCTCATTGGTTTCGATTTTTCAGGGTGGATTTCCTAACCGGATGGTAATGCTCGACTGGCAGCTGGCAAAGTATGGATCGCCGGCACTGGATTTTGTGCATGCCGTTTTTCTTTCGACGGATGAATCGTTCCGTCGCAACCACTACGACAACATGCTGCAGACGTACCACAACGCATTGCTCAGCCATCTGGAGCGGCTCGGTGATGATAGTGCAACGGAATGGTTCCCGCTGACTGTGCTTATGCGACTGATTAAGCTGCAGGCACGGCAAGCCCTTGTGCTGGGACTGTTACACATTCCGCTTACGGTGGCAAGCGAAGAGGCGGCCATTATTGCGCAGGACGAAACAGTGGAAGAGCGCGAAGATTCTAGCTCGGTGCGGATAAGCGATACGAGTGATGCACAGTACCAGTCTCGAATGGCTGGTCTGTTGAAGGATGTGTTCCGGTTAGGATTCCTGTAGGAAAGGGGGAATGGGGGCGAGCAAACAGCGAAGAAGGTTTTTTTAAAATAAAACTACGTTTTGTTAAATGAATGCACTGCTTTGAATACCTTTTTACCGCTTAAACTAAACACATTAAGCTTGTTTAAATGGGATAATTTTAGTTGTACTGTTGTTCTTCGTTCTTTCAGATTAAAAGCTTCGATGATGATACAAGTCGTGTGATGGTTGAAATGTCCATCGGAAAAGAGCGGGACTGGTTGAACGAGCACTCGTTACAGCTAATAACAATGCAAGAATATAATAAAAACGCGAATGTTATAAGTAAGTAATAAGTATGTTAGAAAAAACAACAACAGGTGTCATCCTATTCACATACATATTTTTCTTATCATTTAACAGACAGTGTCAAATACGAGCAGTACAAAGATCGTGAAAAAACTGCCGCATCCACAAGCAAGTCGCCTACTCCGCATCGCAGCAGTAGAAAAACGCGCCATGATAGTGATTGCACGGCGAGTAGCAGTGACGACGAGCGGGAAAAGCATCGGAAAAAGCCTAAGGAAGTGGCGAGGAAGGATTATACCCACCGGACATCTTCGGGAACGAAGAAAAAATCACACAAATACAAGCAGCGCCGCGAGCATCGGGATGATCGACGGGATTCATCACGGGAGAGACGCCACCGAAGGGCACGCTCATCGGACTCGGACGCATCCGACGATAAGGTTCACAAGAAGAAAACAAAGAAGAAAAAACGACCCCGTAGCCGTTCACGAAGTCGGTCATAAATGTTTTGCTTTCGATTTGAGTTCCTCGATAGGAGTTTGTTTTAAATGAATTTCGGGGAGTTCCCTTCTGGACCATCCCCCATAGCAAAAGCGGTTACACTGAGGGTCAAAATGAACTTATGTGGCCTGTATGGTGCCGGCGCGTAGGTCATTACGCTAAGAAGAAAAAAGTGATGTAATTGACGGAGAATCTAATATAAAAAAGTTTACGATACAGAAAATGTATCACTTTTAATTCGTTGCAAATTCGATAGAAATCTTACATAGCCTTAATATCTGTGATTTCCGACATCCACTGATACTCTCTGTGAGTTAACAGCATGAATACAATATTACGGTACATGATTTTATTGAATATTCGGCACATCATTCAAAAGTTGCACAGCGGCGCTTCGCTAAACACTTTTTCTTATAACTAGAATTTTCTAACATCCCTTCCCATAATGCACAATCCACTAATACATCTTGCCTACAATGCAGATTCGTGTAACGTTTTGCCATTTTTACCGTATGCGTTTGGTGTGACGACAGCGCGGACGTTCGTCTGACCGGCCAGCGTATCGGGCCCGTGGATGTAACGACGCACAAAGCCAGCCATCAGGTCGGGCGAAACCGTCTTTGGATCGTTGCGTCCAAAGATCAGCACGGAACAGAGCAAAGAAACCAGTATGGTAACAGCCGCCCCGAGGAATGTATACCACATGTACGACACGCGGAAGAGTGGGAAAATATCACTGAAAATATACAATATCACATCGTTAAGGTGTGTTAAATGCCTATTTAGCTCGACTGTTGTGTTGTGTGTACTTACTCAGTTGTGTACTCACTCGCACTGGTGACGTTGACCAATGAACGGTCGAATTCGTACGTGCAACCGTCGACCGACATTGGTTTGTGCGGGAACACTATCGTACCGGTAGCCACCCAGTACTGTGCCTTCAAGCTGAGCCAGGACATGAAGATCACCCCGCAAATGCCACCGGTAAGTGCACTCTACAATGGAGAATGATTTTAATTAACTATTTAAGGTTCCTTTTTCCAGATGGCCTGTCCGCCACCCTACCCTAGATTCGACCCACGGGATCAGAATGCCGATGGTAAACGTTCCCAGCAGTGGCCCGTTCGTGATCGCTTCCAGGCTCATCGTCAGCTGCAGTACCGTGCCCATCTTTTCGACGACGAACACAAGGGCAGCACAGAGCGCACCGACACCAACGACAACCGACCGCATGATCCAGTTGATCGTTCGCTGGGACAGTGGTTTGTGGACGAACGGTTTCACAAAGTCCTCCAGTATGACGGCCGACATCGAGTTGAGACAGGTGGAGAGCGAGCTTAGCGCTGCACTAAACACACCGGCCACAAACAGACCGGGTAGGCCGGGAAGATCCCGCAGTATGTCCATTACAAACAGTGGCAATAGTTGATCCTTGGCGCGGGCGAGCTGTCTCAAGAGAAATCATATATTAATGGGCTGACGAAATGCTGAAAATGGTTAGGAAAGAGACGACTACACTTACCTTCGTCGTAAGTGGATCACAGTTTTGGTAGGTGGCATAGATTAGTAGACCACAGTAACTGCACAGCGACATGAGCAGACACACACCAAACACAAAGATCCACAGAGCACGCCGTCCGGCAGCGACGGATGGGAGCGATAAATACCTTTGTATCATATTCTGGCTGACGGCGTTCGTTTGCAACCAGTACACGAATCCTCCGATCAGCTGCGACCAGAAGGTGTGCCGGGTGGTTGGATTAATATCGAAACTGTAAAGTAAATAACACGCCAGTGTTTTAAATTTCTTTTTGACAAAAGGTGGTAAGGCTTTATCAAACTTACTTGGGCCGTTCCAGTCGTCCCGTGTTCCATGCACTTCGAAACACGACATCCGTTCCTCCCAGATCGATCGTTCCCTTGACGGCTACCAGTACCAGCGCACCGAACATGGAAAACGTTTGCACCACATCGGTCCACACTACAGCTTTGAGACCACCCTGTGAGGAGGAAAGGAGTGAGCAAAAAATATCTCAGTTAGCCACAGCGAGAACACAGGCATGTCCAACCCGCCATGAACCTACCACACAGGTGTAGAACACGCAAACAATACAAACGATGGGCGTTATAACGTGTATGTTGACTCCAGTTACTGCACACGAAACATAGTAGGCATAGCACAGGACAGAACAACACGGACACAGTAACATAAAGTGCAAGTTTGATAAGGAAGATAAAAACATCGAAGATTGAAACCCCGGGAATGCTGAGACGTTTAAGCTTACGGATATATTACCTTGATTAAAAGCCAACGCCGGTACGTAAATAACGATGGGAAGGTAGCCGATCTTCAAAGAAAACAATAACATAAATAGCATAAAAGGAATAGTACGGAATGGTGCACAACCATCGTCCGTCGATACTTACATTCATAATCGTAAACATTACCGAACCGAACATGCGTAACCGGCGATCAAATCGTGTCTCTAGATACTGGAAAGAGTCAGTCAATTAATCTCATACCATTATCATTCATATCATACCCTCGCTTAAATATTTCTCCACTTTTACAACATCCGGACAACTTTACGACTGTATGTAAAATAAGGCCAGAAGCTGAGTAATGAACAAATTGGGGATTCCTTAGCTGTGCACACAGCCAACTGCACATCGTAAAAACGCCATCCATCATAAGTTTGAACCATTTGAACGTACCAAATTAGCCCAACCCCTAGTTCAAAATGGGACCGGTAAATCTTCTACCAACGAACCATGGAAGCATCAGACTATCTTCCACCCTCTCCCTCTGTCCTCTCGCTTAAAAACGTGGCTTAAAAACAATCAATCTAATTGAGTGCCAACTGCCTGCTTTATTGCCCCGCAGGATGGTTTCCTTCTCTCTGTCTTCGTGTCGTCATCGGTTTAAGCACGGGATGGGTAACGGTTTTTTGTTTTCCCTTGCTCGAAGCACATGGCGAACACACACACACAGCTCCGAACACCGATTGATAACAGTGGTTTGTTCTAATTGCAGATCTGCAAACGGCATAAAAGGGCGCCGTGATAGCACCCGAATTAAAAAAGAAAACACACGAGAGCACACTTTCACTATTTTCGGCATGGCACACGAATTCGACGTACGACGTACATAGAGTACTCGTTCGCAAGGTAAAGATGTGGTGGTACAAACATTCCTTTGTAACAACCAACCGATTTCGAGGAAACACATGAAGGGTTGACTCAACTCCCGCGTGCATGATAATCTATTGCTTTTCACCTTCATATAAGATCGTAACCATGGCGAGTAAAAGTAACCGATGATGGGTGTTCTGGATGGTCGAGATAGTTCTGGGCCTTTCCGAGAACCCTCTCGGCGCAATTTGCGCGCACAATTCGTAATACACGAAAACTGACATAAATTTAAATTTAATTCAATTAGGTAATCGTACCGTGTATCCCAGAGCAAAAGGGGGAAAACACATGTACCAACTGCAGCTGATTCATCGATCCCCCTTTGTGGTGAAGAGCTTTTACTTGATCATGCGTCATCGCCGCAACGTTTAAGGACACGTTCAAATTTGAAACGTTTTGCTGCACTTACCTCGTACGTGGATGTGATGTTTAGTTTGTGAAATACCGGTAGATAGATAAAGCTCATCACAAAGCCCATCAGTGTCACGCCGAGCGCCACATACACATACTGAATGCCAAACGAGTACACTTCCGTCGGTAGACCGAGCAGGGTAATGCCGGAAATAAAGCTAGAACGCAAACACACACAATCAGGTGTCCGTTGTCCGATCGATCACCATCCACTGCGCACTCACCTAGCGATAAGGGATAGGGCGATCGGAAACACCAACATCGTCCTGCCACCCATCAGATATTCGGACTCGGTGTTCGGTTTGCGCTGCACAAAGCCGAAGTAAACGCCTATAAGGATGCAGAGCATCAGCATTGACACGAACACCAGGTAGTCCGGCCAGGCGAACCGTCTCATGTGCTCGACCAAATCCTCCAGCTCCGTTGCCATGATCGTGCTTGATCGCCGTCGTGGTACTTATTGAATGGAGTAGAAAACTAGCGCAACGAGTCACCAACAACACGCCAGGACGATAAGGATGTTTCACTCATGTACAAACACACACAGATACACATACACACACACAAACACACTCAATCGACACGTAAAAAAGGACCGCCGTATCGGAAACGGAAGCTGCTAGCGCACAACACCGGTGAACATCGAATGTCGCGGAAACGTCGTGCTCGAGATAATCCCTTTTTATCTCTCCGTCCTGGCGCAAATGATCGGTACTCACCCGCGAACAGCTGGCGACTGCGGGCGCGGTCCCCATATGAACAACGGATCCACCACCAATCTACAGTCCAATTCGGTTAGCTTCTCTCACAACACCCTCTTACAACTACGAATTTACCACCGCTCGACGATCGGCGGATTAAAGTGGTGTACGAGCGTGCCGTCCCGAGACACGGCCACGGGCAATATAATCTGGCAGCCGCCACGTTGGGATGAACAAGTCTGTGCAGATGCGGCAAAGACAGGTGGAAGTGGTACGAGAGGCGTTGAAGATTGTCCCAATAAACTGTCTTTGGCCTGATTTGCCCAGGGCGCGCACGTGTTTGCGTGGGGTTCGATCGGTTCCTTTAAAATTGCTTTCGATTAAAGTAAATGGCTAATCCATCATTCAGTTAAAGGATGAAGGATTTGTAAAGTTACAAGAATTTGTTTTCGAACTCTTAAAAAATGCATGTTTTCATTGCACCCTGCACCATCAAACTGCACACTTACCCAGTGTCAGATTGTTTGCCTGGGACTCTGACCGTCTGATATAGTGACGAGCAGTTAAGTACATAAACGGATTTAGTTTAACTTGGTTGACTGAATTACGACCAATTGTGTGCGACCCTCTCTACCAGACGTATGTCTGTGGTGGTTTAATCTACCTCGGGATGTTGTATGTTGCAACGGGTTTGAAACCCATCGCTCTCTCTCTCACCCACAACCCTTCATTTGCGCTGTCCGAAAATTGTTGCCAGTCTACAATGTTGTTAGACATGAGCGATGCCAGCATTCGCCTCTCATTACTGAAGGTCAAGGTTTGTCAGCTACTGAGAGCCATATGGTGATGCACAGGTGGAAATATCGATAGTTAATGTTCCAATTCACCAAGGAATGCACCCATGTTCCGTGTAACGTTTCGTGAATGAAGTTAAAATTATACGCTGTCATAGTTTTCGTATGTGCGCGTGTGTGTCCTGCCGTCTAGCGGTCTGCATTAGCAACACCTGGCTATCAATGGCCATTCTCATTCAAATTTCATTTTCACAGTACATCGCGCCAACGACGAGCTAAAGATTGGCAGCGTGCCCACAATGTTGGCGTAACTTTGGCTATGAGGAAATTCACTTTCGTTCTCAACTGTCAGTCGCACACCGCCAGGTGTTCGAGCGTTCAGGAAGTCAGTATAGAATGCTGCTCGGTTTTTGGTTTGGGTTTGCGGTTTACAACCAACTCGCTAGAATATAATTCATACTTTGTTTTTGTCTCGTTATTTGTTTGTTACATTTGTGTGTAATTGCCGTTAGCTGCACACCATCAGCACTACTTGTGTGATGGTGGATTTTGTTTCGGTTCAAAAATATATTGCCTCTTTTCGTGTCTGTGTGTGTCCGTCTCTCCGGATCTACCAAGCTCTCTGCTGACGATGGTGGCCTGAGTGAGCAGTGTCTGATTGTGGTTCACCATCCCGAGCCACTTTCGGCACGTTCGACGAGGAAGAACTGTCGGTGGCTAAACTGTCCACCGCGTTCAGGCTACGTTCATCGGCGTCCTCCTCCTCCTCCTCCTCATCCGGGAATACACCGTTGGAGTTCAGCAGCGTGGATGATGGTTGCGAAAGGGTCGAGTTGGAATCGTCACTGTCGTATGTGAGTTGAAGCGAGGCAAAATCACGCTCCGTTGCTGGTTCGCTGTCTAGCTGTAGGAACGAACCGACGGCGGTTCCCTGATCATTGCCGTGCGTCAGAAGCGTTGTTTGATTGTGGGCAGTTCTAAAGTCTGTGGGACCGCCCGACGTTGTGTCATCCGATTCCGTCAGCCACCGACCTTCCGATTGTGGCTGCAGGATCGATTTGTACTGTGTTGTTGTAAAGGGCGAACCGCCACCCGTCATAGTCACCGTTTCGGTGTCACCGTTGGTGATTTGCGATTGTACATTGGAGTAGAATCGGGTCGATGTTGCGGGATTATCGGTATTGGCCATGCCGCTGTACGTACGCGTGCCGTTGGTATGTGAATTGTTCGAATAGCTGTAAGATCGGCTCGAGTACGTGGCGGACGTCGAGGGTGACGAATTAAGACTGATGCCTGCAATGGCCAGATCTTCCACATTCACTCTCCCTTCGACGGCCCGTATTTCCAGCCTAAAGACAAAGGAAAACATTAATAACTCTTCAGAGGTGCAAACGGTGCCATGTCGCTAACCGTTTGTAGTTGTGATCTACCGACCACAGCTGTGGCAGGTGCTTGGGATGCATCGTATGTAGAAAATGTTCGCGCCATCTACGCTCCAGCTGCATTAAGCCGCCCGGCGTTTTCTTGAAGTGGTCTACCACACGCTCTCCGTGCGCACAGTACAGCTCATTGCGCACTGATACATCAATGTTGCTGTACTCCTCCAACAGTGTCTGTGTAAGCTCCGTGATTTGTGGACCGTTCGATGCTTCAACCGTGTCACCCTCGTTTCCGAGACTGTTTAACAGTGTGAGAAGTCGCTGTTCGAGCTCCTGTTTCCGCTCGGGAGGAATCTTTGCAGCAAAGTTCAGAAGTGCACGAGCTGCCTTCCGAATTTCAGCCATCGATTCGATACGGATCTCCTTCGTACCATTCTTCTGTCCCGGCAATGGTGCATTGCAAAGTTCGGCCAACTCTTGGCGCAGCCGTTCGTCACACATACTGCTTCGCTGATGGCAGTCCGCACACAGCAGCAACACATCGTGTGAAACGTGCTCTTTCATTACCACTGAAATGATGCAGATAAAGGGAATATAAGTATCATTCTTCCACCCATTGGCTATTCCCATAACATACCAGGGAAATGTTTGCGATAGTCTCGCGGGACAATATTCTTGCGATTGAAGCTGGACTTCGCCCCGCACACTACGCATATGTTTTCCTTCGCATGTAGATAGTACTGGCCGGCCTCATCTACGGCCCGACCGGCTGGCTCAAAACGCAACCGGACAGTATACGGATGTTCGCATACAAGATCTCCTAGCTCTCGCTGGACGTACCATTCCGCCTTGCGCCGATCGCACGTACACAGTAACTCACCGTCCGGGGCTTGCATCAAACAGTTGTGGTACAGTGGCTTCGTGCGCGTTGAATGATATCTTTTATTCGCCTTTTGATTACTGGCAACGATTATTTGTGTAGATGAAGTAGACATTTATTGTTAGACGATGGTTAGGTGCGTTAAATGGGGTTCTCATTTACTTACGTCTGCGATGCAAGAAACTTCTTGGATTTGGAGGTCCCGCCCGATTTAGATTTGCGATTATTGTGCGGCTGGTCCATGAAGCAGTCCATCTCCTCCAGAACCTGTTCGAGCACTACCTTCCGGCTTGTCCACGGATAGCTACAAGGCAAGGGTACATGAATTACATTAATTTACATCACAAGATTCGCTCTTTTTTCCTTTCTCCGATACTTACTGTGGGACTAGTTTGTAGGAAAGTTTCTTAAACAGCTCCACCGCCACATGCGCATCACTGGCGGCGTACTTAACCTGTCGATCGGACAGCTCCGGTGATTCCCAATCGGAGCAACGGACTTTCCAATGTTTGTCCAGCGTAAGTCCCAGCACCTCGTTCGCTAGTCGCGCTATTCCGAGCGGCTCTAATCCAGCCCGTTCCGCCATATAGCGTAAATCGAGCGTGCTCTCCACCTTCAGCCGGTAATCTTCCCGCAGGACACGTGCGTCCTCGTACGGAGAAACTCCGACCTTAATAATATTGTCGTCATTCAATAGATCGTACAGCTCCTGCGGTATCCTATTGATCATGCACAGCCGTATCAGTGCGCAGAGGCCACGATGGGAGGCAAGCTGCAGGAGTGCTACCGGGCGCCTCTTCCCCTGATGGCTCACCCATTCGCAGTCGAACCCCAGCACATTGTACTCCTGACAGTGTCTGTGGAATATGGCATGACGATTAGAGAACCATGCCATGGCATGCACATCCTATCAAAACATACCTTTGCAGCTTCTCCACAATCATGCGACAGTCGTCGGCCGTATTGATGATGTGCACCTGCTGGCCGCGAAGCGGATCCCGCTGGTTAAGTGCCTTCAGTCGGCTCATGATACCACGACGGTAGCGCGTAAGTACGAACAGCACACCGACACCAACGGCTGCTATGACGGCAGTAGAGACCACGGTTTTCTCACGCTGAGTCAACATTTATAACATCCCCAGTCGGTCAGCGGACCGTCAACGTTCCCAACATGAAGGCTAGTTTTCTTCTCTTAGCTAATTTGTTGTCGATTTTTCACAGCGCTTTGTGTTGCAGTTTGGTACTGCAAATGGTGAACGGTTAACGCAAGTCTGCTTCTTTTTCACATCAAAACGAACCAAAGATGGAACTGACGAAAATAAATCAATCACTTCAGGAAGAGTGGAGCAAGACAGGGGCCGCTTTTTGTCTGGCACGATTTTCTTCCAAGTACACCAGTGCGTAAAGAAAGCAAATCTTGTGCGCAGCTCATGGGATTTCGTGCGTATGTGGGTATGTGTGCATTGTTGTGACAGCACAGGAACTTCAAAATTGCTCTATTGTCGTTGATCCATCAGGGCGTATATTGGAAAGAAAACTGATTATTATCACTTTTTATCGCATGTGGGTGTGATGAATAGCAGAATAACGAACTAACTAGGAATAAATCATTTTTCAGTCATGCTTATCCCTGTTTGGATCATCAGCATGTACAAAAAGAGAAATATGCTCGCCCAAAGCGATTCGGTCCCATCTTCTATAATTATCTTGGGCGACATCCGTCAAAGTGTCAAATTCCGGCTGTCCGTCAAAGGGCCGCCTCTTTCGGTGCTGTCAACTCGCTGTGAGCTCTTTTCGTCGCCACTTTTCGTTCGGTTCAGACGCCATTAAAGATGGGTAAACCACGTGGAATTCGTACCGCTCGCAAACACGTCCGTCATCGTCGTGACCAGCGCTGGGCGGATAAGGACTACAAAAAGGCCCATTTGGGTACCCGCTGGAAGTCCAACCCTTTCGCCGGAGCGTCCCATGCCAAGGGAATCGTGCTCGAGAAGGTGGGCGTCGAAGCCAAGCAGCCGAACTCCGCCATCCGGAAGTGCGTCCGAGTGCAGCTCATCAAGAACGGCAAGAAAATCACCGCGTTCGTGCCCCGGGACGGTTGCCTGAACTACATTGAGGAGAACGACGAGGTGCTGGTTGCCGGTTTCGGTCGTAAGGGTCACGCCGTCGGTGATATTCCCGGAGTCCGCTTCAAGGTGGTGAAGGTGGCCAACGTTTCGCTGTTGGCGTTGTACAAGGAGAAGAAGGAGCGCCCGCGTTCGTAAGCGCTGTCAGTGCTGAGTGGGTCCGATAGAGCTGGTCCAGCGAGGAGACGATGGTTGTTGATGATCATCGAATTCCCATCTCGGTACATCTGAGACGGGCCTAGTTTCAGGACAAGAGTTCGATTAATGTAAGCCAAGTGCGAAACGGAAGAAATACAAGCTGCCGGGAAGGATCTTGTACCTCTTAAACAATGTGCAGTGTGTGTGTGTGGTTTTGTTTGAAATTGTTGTTATATTGAGAAAGTTGTTTATTTTTAGGTTTGATTTTACCCGAGCAATATACCTTCGCCTTTACATTGAGATCGTCGCCATGGTAATTATCAACTAGTGAACGAAAAGATCACGCTGGGAGTGTTGGATGCGAATCACCAGTACAAGGAGTAAGAACTCGTGATCTAGAAAATCATGAAAGTCTTGACGACAGCCTGGATTTGGCATTGTTTACGGTATATCTTCATAAAATTGAAGGATTATTGCGGGTCCATTGAGATTTTAGCAAGCTTCACTAGAAAGTTGAAGCGGTATCTTTGTTGGTATTGCACGCTTGGTTCGTTTGTTTACCTAGTCATTCTTGGGTTAGTGAGATGAATTGTTTACATAGGTAGTAGAATGGATGAAGGGATTTCTCAAGTCCTGATGCAGTTTTGGATTCCATATTCGAAGCATCGTAAAGCAAAATACATATGCTAGATTGCACGGAACAGAAGCTCGCACGATCTCTCAAGTGATAAAACGAATTTGATGAGTAAACGATTGCTTTAAATATTATTCCCGTAGAAAACAGCTGATATGGTATGACTATTACTTGATATGTCAATTGTTATATAGCTTACTACATCGATTAGAACATATTAAGATTTGTTATTTTAGATTTTGGCTGTTCGCTCAGATGCAATAAACGAATTAAATTAAGAATTCAGACCAATACGAGCGAACCGAACTCCCACCGTACTCATTATCTTGAGTATTCAACTCGAGTATCTAATATGCTTGATAATCACGGTGAATACTAATCTAAAATGTAGGTGATAGAGCCAACGAAGATTATTGTGCGAAATATGATTTATTTTATGTCAGGAAATAAAATTGAGATGAATCCTTTACGACACTAAAATCTCTTTATTTGTATCCGAACCATTCATTACCATTGATTTTACTTATGATGTCAGTACACGCACACTGGACCGTTATTACTGTCAATTTAAGCACACGTCGTGTTGATCCCACAGTGCCTGTGGTCTACGTGTCATGGTGTGTGTATTTTCTTCGTCGCCACGTCGCATTTGCTTGTTTCATTTTCGGCATTTTCACAACGAACACAACGGCGTAGACCAAATAAGACAAGACGTGTATTTATCAAGCAAGTGTTTCCAGCATCAGGTCAGTTGCAGTAAGTGCTCCTCTTCGGCCAGCAAACCAGTCAATAGCAAACAATCCAGTCGAATCTTCGTCTAGTGTTCTCCCTGTTTGTGTGTAAGCAAAGGGAACTGTTTTCTCATCTCGGCAATCCATCAAACACGTAGTAGCCCTTCTTTCACCCGTTCGACTGGATTGCCATTCTCTTTTTGCAAACATTCACTCACTCACAAAGCACACAACATTTGCTCGAGCTTTAAAACACTTGGTGGTTAACATTTGATACAAACGTGTTCCAAAAGCCCGCCACGTAGTTTCTGTATTTTCCTGCAGATAAGCAAAGAGTGCGTGTTGGTAAGTGGAGTGTGTATTCGCGGGTGAAAGTGGGAGCGTAAAAAAGAATCATCTGGATGCGTGTTGCGTATTTTCCCTCACCGTATACACTGAATGTTATTTAGTTGTTTTTTTTTTACAACGATTACTTATGAGTACCTGTTTTGCGCTTGTCTTCCCCTTTTCCGTACAGATACAATCCATAGCCTAGCTACTGCTGTAACAGAAGCGCCTCAGCAACGCACAAAGCATTTCCTGATTTAGGTAAGTTTTCAACAACGATGCATACAGTGGTTCATCCTAGACATTTTTCTAATGATTCGCGACCATTATGTTCGCCTCCTCTGCAGTGTTCACAGCCGAAAACACCTCACAAAAACAGAAAAATGGCCCCACAGCAGCGAATCCGCATTGCCAACGAGAAGGCCAGCAAGAACATCACGATGCGTGGCAACGTGCCCAAATCGTCAAAGAACAGCGAGGAAAAGTACCCGGTTGGACCGTGGCTGCTGGCCCTGTTCATCTTTGTCGTGTGCGGCTCGGCGATATTCCAGATCATTCAGTCGATTCGTATAGCATAAGAGGAGGAGGGCAAGGAACGAGATCTGCCAGAGACACACAACAACACAGCATCGTCTTGATCACACAAGGAAAAATTAACCCTCCTTCCTTATCTTTTGCTACTGTCCCGGAATATTTGGTTTTTTGAGTGGAGGAAAGCGAATATTGCTTTTCTACCACAGTTTAACCGTTTTCCTTTTATTTAGTTTCCATTTCCCTCTCTCAAGTGCCCCCGTAACCGTGGCTAAAGATGGGGAAACCGGATCGGATAATGTGTAAATGTATCGTTTTTTGTTTTAGTGTATGCGTGTCTCTATGAGGCGCTGTTTCCAAGACCGTTTGATATGATGTTTTGCTTTTTTTGTTTTGGTGTGTTAACCCCTTTCCATCCTGTGTTTGTAAAATATTGTGATTGTGACTTTATATGTTTGGAAGTTAAGCTTCCATGCACTGACTGAAACTGTTTGTTTGTTTTTTTCTCTTGTCCTTCGTTTATTTACGGATTGGATGACTTTGGCCTTGTGAAGTTAATGCTGTTACACAGCAAGTGGATAATATTAACAATTAATATTACCTCTCAATCGAAAACTTGTTACGTCTTCAGTTGAATAGGATAGGCACTTGTTCGTTTCATTATTAAATACTTCACTTTCCTCAAAGAACGCCTGCCACACACACACAAAGCACACCTTCTTTTCCAGCATCAGAACACTGTATAGTTAATCACAGTTGATGCTGATTTTTTTTTGTTAAACCATTATCCTTTCCACAATCCGTACAACTTACTCTTTGTGCAAGGTCGTCCCGCTAGCATACACATATATATTACATCGAAAGATAGAGACGGTGATATATACTTTCAATTTCCAGTTATGCTTTTACGATACTATCCAGGAAACTGGCCCTTCGGGTCACAGTCACAGGAGTATGTTTCAGAAAATTTCGCACAATTCCGTACTTTCGTGAAGTATCATTAGACGCAAATAGTAGACGATGAAGCTCCCAATCTCTAGAACCTTCTGTTTGCACACGTGTTACGGTAGGAGATAGCAGGTTACAGGGAACACAGGTGGGTGTGTGTGTTGTGTGGGAAGCGTGCAATCAACGAGTGTAAACAACGCAAATGCCTCACCCGATCTGCGTGATCCTAGCCTAAGCCGAATCTAATCGAGATTGAATCGAAGCTGCTTATGATATATGAGTTAAAGGAAGGGAGTAGGGAAGAGAAGAGAACCACGGTATAGCACACAGAGGGACACACAGTTTCCGAATCTTATAAGAGCAACCAATGTGTTGCTTCTCTTGACCAACGTTCAAACGGTTGCCGTGTGCGAGGCAAACTCTTGTGGTGGATAAGACATACATAATAATGAAAACATAAAAAAATAGAAAAATTGAACCCTTACAACAAAACAAACAACCTCCCTCACTCAGACAACTCCTTTCTTTTCCTTATACTTTCGAATGCGGAATGCGATGCGAAGAGGTCGCAAAGGGAAATTGCAGTATATACACATTAAGAGAAAGGGTGCACGAGCACTCCTACAACTGACAAAACACTAATTTGGTGAAAATTATATATTATCAATGTGAAACAAAACTTGTATGCTAAACCTTTTCTACAATCATTCTTGCTTCGTCATCCAAGTCATCCGAAATAGTAAAAAAGCATGTTTCCCACTAGCAATTTGGGTTATGATGACGAAAGAAACCATTTACTCCAACCCCGCCTGTATCAACAAGCTGTATAAAGTACTGCGTTTCGAAGGTTTCAACTCGAGTTGGCGGATTTCTTCCACTGGTCCAATCACTGATGGCGCAGTTCTCAACGTGGCCATACATACCATAGGCTATCTCGCTACCGTGTCGTTGACATTGAAAACATTCGAGATTCAAGTAGGTATGGGAGGAGGGGCACTACGCAGCAACAAGGAAGGGGGATGACCGGGTGGTGATTATTATTGCCGGCTGCGGAATTGCGCTGATAGCAGGTTGGAACTCATATCTGCTACGTACACCTCTATCGTAATTGGCAATGATTTGTTATTTTGGTTTCACTTCCAATTGTTACCCAAATGATTGAGGCTATTATGAAGAAATAGTGGATAATCGGTCATTTTGATATTAAAATTAAATCAAAAGTATTATTTTCGGATGCAATATTAAGGGCATAATCAATTTGAGGACACATGTTAATGGAAATCATTTCAGTCGTACAGAGTGTTTATATTGCGCTTTAAGCGGGGCACTTCACAAGTCCTCGATAGTATAGTGGTCAGTATCCCCGCCTGTCACGCGGGAGACCGGGGTTCGATTCCCCGTCGGGGAGGAAAATTCTTTTTTCAACTATTTTCTTTTACATGTTTTTTTTGCAAAGAACTAAGATTCAATTTATAGCAAATATTATTCATCATTTCCATGCAGTATTACGTCACTCCCTCTCTCCGCCACCGCTATCACAACCGAGTTCGGTGTTCCGGACACTGGTGCAGGAAAAATGCTTGCATCAACGACTCGCAATCCTTTCACTCCATTTACCCTGTTTCAGTGGAAGGGAAATTCCATTCAAATTCACCACATATTTCCTGTGTTTCCTCATACTCACCTCAGCTGGTTATCAACCACAGCATCATCGTGCATCCCGATCGCTGCCGTCCCGCCCGGATGATGCCCGGTTAGCGCTGAAGTACGTAGAATGCACTCCAAAAACCGATCCGATGGTTCCTCCTTCGACCCATCCACCGGTGGGCCAAAGTTTGAACAACGTTTTAAATTTGGCCAGTGTAGATGAGCACCGATGCGACGGAACGCTTCTGTTCGTACAGTCCGAGCAGCCAATCGGATCGCCTCAATCATACACTCGATGTCCGTCCGCTCCTTAAGATAGTTGGGATTGAAGAACGGTTCGCTGTCGATGTGTCGATCGCGGAGAAAGATTGCACCCCGGCTGGCAGGTTGATGGCAAGTGCTGAGAAACAGGAAACCCTCCTGGCTGGTGTTTTGATAGGAAGGGAAAAACGCTCGGAACGTGTCCTGCTTCATGTTGGACACGTGGCGCAACGCTTGCTCATCGACACTGCCCATCCCGAAGAGTATGATACCGTATCGGGCTCCCCGTATACTTCCGATGCCAGCAATGGCCGTTGTGGCTAGGACACCCTGACCATGCTGAAGGTATTGCTTGATCGTATCCACCGACAGGACCTTATCCATCGTTACACTTGCGGTGGCATTGATGCTAACGAACAGTGGTAGATTGAGATGATCGAAATAGTTTTGACCCACGTGCGGGGAATCATGTACCAGCTCGATACCATGTCGCTTCAGCTCCAGTTTCGGTCCAATGCCGGAAAGTTTTAGAAGCTGAGGTGTATGCAACGCACCCGCACTAAGGATCACCTCCCGGTTTACGCCAATCGTGACTGATTTTAGACTATTTCCACCAACTTCCTGCACCATGATGCCCTTCGTTCGGTTGGTTTCATCGAACAGAATCTTTGCAACAGACGAGGAGGAAAGTATGGTCAGATTTGGCCGACGAAAGGCAGGCCGCAGATAGGCATGGTAGCTACTCCAACGGATTCCATTCCGGATGGTGTACCGGGCGGGCTTGAAAAGATACTCCGGGCCAAGCTCTTGGGGTGCCTCCGTGAACACTTTCGCTAGCAGCGAGTCCCTCGTGTCCACCTCGGTTATGTGCAAACGGTCCGAGTTTGAAAAGATTTGTGCCGTTTGGGAAGTGGTTTTCCGGGAGCAGAAACTAATACTCCCTCCATGCTTGTCACTGTCTGATAGGATTGATGCATACGGGTTGTTTGTCTGAAAAGAGAGCAGAAAGGGTATCATTTTTGTTACAACAACAAAAAAAGCGTCCAGTTAGCATACCTCATACAACTCCTCTCCAGTCAGTTGTTGATTGCATTTACTCATATCATGCTCATCCGCTTGATCGTCATCCTTCGGACGGTTCAGCTTATCCAGATAAGGTTTAATCGCGTGCCAATTCCAATCACGTGCACCCAGCCGCTCCCAACGATGGAAATCCTCCGGTATGCCGGTGAAATGTAGCATGTAGTTAATTTGTCCCGATCCGCCCAATCCTTTGCCACGTGGTAGCAGTTGTTGCTGTATG
>KB701049.1:0-24831 GCA_000349165.1 Anopheles christyi | reverse complement strand
ATTGAGTCCTAGAAGGCTGCTCTCGGGAAAGTTCACCATATTTTTCCATTCGAAAAAGAAAGCGAGAAAGCAGGCTCGAAGTTTACTGCAAAACCCATCGTAAAAATTGCTTCTTAAGTGGACCCCTCAAAAATATGGCCATTTAATGTACCCCATGACACTGTTGACTCATCAATGCGCTACATTGACTTTCAAAATAAAGTGATTTCTTCTTGGAAAAGTAAAACGGGATAAAGCATTTAAAAAACCCATCCCAACCTTTATTTCACTCATAACGAGGCTCACGCCTTTGAGCGACAGGGACAACCTCGTCTTTTTTGACGAGGATAAAAATGAATAAAAAAAAACCAAGGATCCACCAGCTTGTCATTAACATCCCACCCACATTTGGATGGATAACTTTTTCGGTGGGATAAATTTTCTTCATCGCAAGAATTAAAGTTTTATGCCGCTTGAAACAGGGCCGGCGCCGGTGTTTGATGGGGACGATTTAAGGATTTTGGATTTTTTATGGGATCACGGGATCGCTTTTTTTTTTTGGTGTGACGTTTTTTGGTTGTTGTGTTTGTTTTGTCATTTTGGCCACGACCCTTTTTAAAGGAGAATACGTCAAGCATCTCTCGCTTGTCTTGTTCGAAATATTTGAAGAACTTTGAGCAACTTTTTCGTTCCATTCCGTGCCTTTTTTTCGTTTATCTTTTTACCACGCTTGTTGTTGCCAAGAAACTTTTCATTAACATTGCTCTCAAACCACACTTGCCCGCATGATAAAAGGGAGGTGATTGTTTAATGGAGGGAATTACAAACTTCCCCTTTTGTGCACTTGTGGGAACATTTTCGGTGTAAATAAACACTGCACATTATCGTACAGAGGGCGGATCAGTTTTGCACTTAAATATTTAAAATATTAGATTCTTTCAAAGGAAAGCAAATGGATGAGTTTTAATGCAATCCTTATCGTTTTTTTTTAAACATACTCGTTAAAAACAAAAACATTATTTCAAAACAGATTAATTCCAAATGTTCTTCCATTGCAAACATTGATGTCGTACAATCAGATTCAATTCGTTCATTATAGTTTCCACTTAAAATGGAAAACCTTCCGGTCATGTTTCTCCTACCACTTCTGTCAACTCCACGTCCCCCTCCCCACCCACCCATTCGTTTAGGTAATAAAAACTAACCAACTTTCACGACACAAAAGCACCACAAAAGCCAGTGTAGGTAGATGGGAGAGGAAAATTTTGCCAAAGGGAAAATTAATATTTTGCTCGCTTTTCGCTTTTTCCGCTTCTCCCCGACGTTAACGTTTCGATGTCTACCGTCGTAGCAGCTTGGTACATACCTGGGAGAAAGCTGCCACCCCCGCTGGTATGTCCCACACGACACGACAATAGAATAACCAATTTAACTCCAAAACCATATGTACACGTCCACAGCCATAAGCATTCGGTTTCACAGTGTTTCCAGAAGCGACCCGATTTTTATCCTGCCCCCACTTTTCCTTCCCCCTCTTGTACAACCGTTTTCAAATTGTTTAATCAACTTTCAACAATCGTGAGGCTCCACCTCGAACTGTCACACCTTCTTGCTTTCCACATCTCTTTTCTCATTCCGTTCATGTGTGGTGGTTGGTGTGTGTTTGCGAATCGTTTTTCTTCTAATTCAAATTATTCTGTCATCGTCGGCGATGGTAGTGTGATGAGGTTTTCCATCGGCAAAGCAGTGCACACTGGATTGAGACGTTTCGGTACGCCTTCCGCAGGTACTTGGTCCGCTCCGTAAATGATGGTTAAAATGTACAGTGAAGTCAAGTGTGGCGGTGAAATAAACACAACGACCCGAGCTACTCGAAACAAGAGAAAGCTTGAATAAAAAAAGCTGCATTCTTGAAGGAAACAGATATGGCGTGGAAACCGACTTCACAAACATCCGTGAGCGAGTCGTTCATTTTGATTTTCAAATCCGATCTGCTTTCTTGTTTTGCTTGTTTGCTTACGTGTGTGTGTGCGCGTAAAAAGGGGTAGCAGCAAGTGAATGACGCAAAACAAGAGCCTTGAAGTTGTCAGAATAGCGCAAGTACGGCACCACACAACGAACAAAAACTCAATTTGTCAAAGCAAAATTGAATCGTCACGAACCTTCGAGCGAGTACACCACAAGGTGTCACCCAAAGCTTCCAAAAAAAGGGATTCAGTTTTGCAATTGGAATGTCGTCCATATCGAAAAGAGGATGACGAGGACGAGCTTCGGTTATGGTGGAAAGTAATTTCCTCTCCTTCTTTATGGAACCCATGGACAAGCGGCAGCATGGACGAGAGTGTTTTCTTTTTTTTTTTGTGTGGCATGACCGCGAATATGGAGAAAGTTCTTTTTTGGGAAGCACTGAAAAGTGGATCAAATTTTTAAGGTTGCCGTGTGTGTACACTGGGGGTGAGCTTTTGTTTGTACAATCGGCCACAACGGCACGCTGCAGAGTCGTAAAACTCTTCAAAACAATTTCATTTCCACCTGCCCTGACCTGGCGCTTTTTGGCCTGCTTTGGGACGTTCCTCATGGCGAGCCGAAAAGTTCGAGTTCAGATCACACTGACACAAAGTTTCAATCGTCCTATGTCCACAGTCACAGGATGTGCCTTTCATTCGTTTGCTCGATTTTGTACAAAAATTCATTCCAGCCTCGGCCCAGGTTCGTCGTCCGGCCAAGTGTAAAGGGTGAAGGGAAATAAATTCTGATATCGGTTCCAATTGTTTAAACAAACGTCGTACTAGCGACATTTACCCGGTACCGTCTGGTCTGGGGCTGTGGTAGAAACAGTTCGATCCAAGCACCACCACAAGCATCAATCATGGGTAAATGTTATTCAAAATCCAGACAAAGCGAAACCCTGCAATCGCAATCAGCAGGGATGAAAGACACGAAAGCGATTCCAATAACTCCTTCTCCGTTGAAAGGACAATCAGTCAGCTATCTAAAATGTCCAAAGAGAGGGGGAGCCAAAAAGGATAAAATACAATGGTTAGTAGTGAGCACTCGTCCGACTGTTTGTGGTTGACAGAAGGACCAACACACAACGAAGTTTGCAATACAACGGGTCTAAGGACGGAAGCTGCTCTTCTGCTTCCTGTTTTTACCATTTACCAGTCGGAAGCGTCGCTTCAAAGCCGGAAAAATTCGATTTCGAGATCTTGTCGAATTGGAATTGTTTTTCAGGGCGCTACGGACCTCCCCGGACCTGAACGTGTACCCCTTAAAACAAACCCCTATCTCGACCAAGGAACACAAACTGTTATCTACTTGTAACCGGAAGCAACCTTTGTAAAAGTGGCCATTCACTGTCTGTGTTTTGGTGGACAGCATTTTGTAGATTTATCATAACGAATAAGGCCGGGAGGCTCCTGTTCATCACTATCGGATCGGGTTAAGGCTGCAACAACGAACGATGGCTCCAGTGGCACCGAAAATAATAATGCATGTTCCGGTGTCGCTACTTTCGTTTCTCATTTCCGGTTTTTGGGCGGTGAATAGCAACGCTATCGATTATTTCGCATTTGATGATGGAAGCCGTCCGTGCGTTGTCGTTCAGTCGTTCGTCACATCAGAGCCATCAGGAGGGAACCGTTCCGCAGTCGAGGTCAAGCAGCGTTCAATGACCGATGACTTTGTAAAGGCGGGTTCGTGCGGCCCGGGGAAAACCTACGTAGCATTTTGGAACCGTCGAAGGTTAAAGCATAACTGATGGGCCTTTGGGAGTTTCACCAGCGAGCAGTAAAGACTGATGTTCTGGCACCGTTCGATGAGATGATTGATTGTGCCTTTTAAAGATCGAGTGCTTATAATATCACTCTTCGCTACTGCCAGCACTTTATCCTTCCCCTCCATCGTCCTTTTTGATCAGGCTAAATGCTTCATCACATCAGCGCATTTTACATCGCAACGTTGGATTTGCTTATCGAATTTCCAAACCTCTTCATCTCTCTCTCTCTCTCTTTCTACGATGTCACATCCCATCAAGCGGATGGAAGGTTTTACGAAGCCATTCACGGGTGCCGAAACAGTCACAGACAGAAACACCTTTGACATGCCAACCTGCCCCCTGTCGAAGGCTGTCTTCAGTCCGTGTTGTATCACACCGTGCTGGCCGGGTTTATGAAAAATTCATTTCTCGATTAGATTTATCAAATTTTGTGTCATGGTGTGTGTGTTTCTTTACCGTTCGCCCATGAACATTCTTTTCCGTATTCGATCTTGGCATTTTTCTCGGTATCCGCATTTTCCGGTACATAATTTACCCTCCGACGGTGCCGGTGTGCCCGAGGAAGGGTAAAGAAGGCAAAACGCGTTCCAGTCCATTTTCCGTACACACTCTAACCATGCAACATGAACTCCTGCCACTCCTGCCCGCCGAAGGATTTCATTGCGGCTTAAGGCAAAAGAGTCGAGGAAAATATTTCGACTACCACTTATCCTTTATCCCCGTGCGTTTTTCTTCCTTTTGGTGCCCCTCTGTACACGCCCGAGGTCAGCCGATGTAAATTGCCTCATTAATTTTGATTGTTGGTGAAAGATTGGCACAGCAAATTGGGTTTTGCGCCACCGATGTACAGGGAAAAAGACTTGATATAAGACATACTTTCCACTGCTTCACTCGCCCTCCCTCCGAGAGCATACAGTGGCGCACGTACAACGACGACGATGATAAGGATGATGATGACGATGATGATGATGGAGGACTTTTTAGACATTGTAATATATGATGAAAAATGCCTGTTGTGCTCTCAATTAGCCTATAATAGATCAACCTGCAGTTTGTGGGCCAACCTTTACCCCCAAGACGTAAACAAATGCGGTCCTCCCCTACCCCCCCCCCTTTCTTTCTTATCCTACATATGTATGGAAAATGACCGAGAACTGCGTTCAAGATTCTACTTGCTTTTGCATACACGTGTGTGTATGCGCGCCTTAGTTTTGATGAGTAACGAAAGGATTATTTATGTTCCACCACACCATCAACAGCACCAGAGGGTGTGTCCCCGTTGCTGCTACCAATACAAAGTAACACACTATTTGCTGCATGATACTGGTTTGTTTTTTTTTTCAGTCGCTTCCTTTAAGAGCTGGTGGGATTTGTGGGCAGGAAGGTGATGGAAATGTGGCCGTTTGTGATGAGTGTATAATTATATACCCTCATATCATGACCGCATTCCCCGCCGAGCCGTTATTCACGCTTCAGCATTCCATTTCGTGCGCGTGTTTGTTTGCATAATCCCGTTCCGAGCGGGTGGGTTGAATAATATTTCATCGGGCACCCAGCACCACCTGCATTTTGATGGGACCATCATCGTGTAGCCTAGAGGATTAGGAGGGGTATGGTGGGGGTCAAACGGGCAGGTTAGTTTTATCGTACGATTGCACACAAATATTTGCTCTACCCAGGAGCGCGAGGACAGGATAATTTTCTAGTACAGGGTACAGGGCGGTAGAACATTGTACGGCGAGCCTAGTTCAGAGGTGGCAGGAGGGATATTTTCTTCATCCCCTATCATAACGAAGTGTGTCTTGAGCCATTTTGTAGAAATGGGAGCTTAAAAAGGCATTAGTCAATTTGTATTCGCGCTCTATTGGATGTACGGTTTGATGGCGTAATGAAGCTGGTCATT
Organism: Anopheles christyi; assembly: GCA_000349165.1. Taxonomy (NCBI): domain Eukaryota; kingdom Metazoa; phylum Arthropoda; class Insecta; order Diptera; family Culicidae; genus Anopheles; species Anopheles christyi. The sequence continues at coordinate 19,171 of KB701049.1, read as the reverse complement.
AAATTGTTTAAAATAGCAATATTTCTTACTTAAAGTGAACCTTGTTTATGTTGACGTTTGTTAACAAATGTAGATATCAAACAGGTTTAATTTTGAATACATAATTTCTCTCAATAATTTCCGATTTTTAAGTCTTAGGTTTATGGTTTAACTTATTGGTTATTTAAAAAATAAACAGTGAGTTTCTTGTCACTAATTGTTGAAGTATTTTTAATTTAATTTTTAATACAAATTTTTTAACCGTTTATTTTAAAGTTCCTTAAAGTTCTAAACCTATACTATCGAGCACAGTTACATATTTTAGTGTCATTCTTCTTCATAATAAAATGGAGTACAGTAGTAACCTGATAGTAATACTTGTCCATGTGTTCATTTACAACCTTTCTAAAAATTATATTGAAATACTTGTGGCTTTAAAAAAGTAAATGCATCATTTTAAAAATTTATTTGGTCTAATTTTGTTTCAAAAGAAAAATGCACAATAGTAACTGAGTTTAAAAAAATAGTGCAAACATTAACTAAAGAAAGAAACTTATTTCAACTATTTCCACTATGTTAATATGCCTCGTTTTATCAATCCATCCATTTGTCAACAGAACAACAACAATTAAAACTTTTCATGAAACTAGTTGCTTGAGGCAAAGTGATTGTTAATATTTTTATCTTAATAGCTGCCACTAAAGCAGAACCATATTTTTCGTCATAATATCCACTTAAATACTCCTGAGGCACTAGTGCACTCTTCCGACATACACACAATCCATCCTTACCCAACACAGAGCCAATCTAAAATAACGCTACGGACGCTATGATGTATACGATTCCCTACCCATACCACAACAGCAGCAGCAGCAGCAGCAGTTCCACCTTCCAACTGACGGAAACGAGCAAACTAAAACTAATTAGCACTCAAACGATGCTAGACAGAAGCGAACGAAACCTTCAATTATGCGGTATATGCGAGGTTGCTTGCATGCCACCCCATGCATTACCCCCACCACCCATCATTGCTGATGTGGGCCACCTCTCCACTGCCGAAGCAAATCGGAAAGAGCTGCCGGGGTACCACCAAACGATACTTAACTGTCCGGGATAAGTTTTCGATTTGCGTGTATATATATATATATACATGTGAGTGTGTGTGCTTAAAAGTATTTTCTTCCCATCTTATCCTCAAGTCAACTGTCCTCAACTGTTGTGCGTTGCTTTAATTTCAACTTGCTCACAGTACCATTTCCTCGCCCAATGTCACTTTGCCACACATACCACTATCATTGGAGTTTCGGATTTCACCGCAAGGGAACAGATTTGAAAGAAACCGCCATTTAGGAATAGGGAACAGCCAGAAAAAAGTATCCTCATTCCCCCATTCACCCGTTTCCCCATCCAGGGGGGTAGGAAACGAGTTGTGCTCTTTTAACTTAATTTAAACTCAAAAAGTGTTTAAAAGTTGGCCTCGGAGTGAATTTATCGTCCTCATCGTCGTATTCTTCGGTGCCAATTGTCCGTGAGCTTTCCAACTCGTCTTTTGTGAGTTGTTTTCCGCTTCGTGCAATAAAAAACGCAGGAATTTTCCTCTATCTTTTGTGATTTGCTCTAGCTGGGCTATATTCTAGAAATGTCTTTAGAATGTTATCACAACGCTTTTGTGTTTCTACCTAGCTTAGCTAACAACAACGGTGAACCTTTGCTTATCAGCACACCTACGAGATGATATTTTATCATGCCCGGAACGCAAACGAAGAAACGCTGTCTCGCGTATGCTTCACAAGACAACTCACAAGACTCAAGAATTGCTTGTCGTTGCGCATCGCTGCTCGCGTACACATCACACCCACAAGTGTCCAAACAGTGTGTGTGTGTGTGTGTGGCATGATATAAGAGTGCTCTTTGTCTTAACCATTGCTCTACCCACCCTATTTCCCAGCTCCTTCATACTTTCCCGTGCTATCGATGAAAGTTTAAATAAGCGAGCGATACGATAATAATGCACCCACCGTGTGCGCAACTTTTACCTTTCATGCTAGGAAGAATAGAAGGATTTTCCACTAACACTTAAGATTGTGGGGTAAATCTTGCTTACCTTACCTTTTTCTCGGTTAAAAGTCTTGAAGATTATCTTCACCAAGCGACAGCGTGAACACGTTACGTTCGCCTTCCCGGCTCGGTGTGTGAACAGTAGTGCGAAGGATAGTGCGGGTCACTTATCGTTCCGGTGGTACCGACGATAACAGGGCAGCTTCTTCCTGAAACAAAAACGGAAATGCTGAGATAAGCAAAGAGGAAACACACACACACACTCACGTACACTGTCTTATGTAGCAGGAATATGTTAAGGAATAATATTAACTACTAGAGCGAAAGTGCTCCACGTATGGAAGAGTCGGGTAAGACAGACAACAAAGGGGAACAAGGTTGAATTCAAATTAAATTTTCAAATTTCATCTCCAAACTTTTGCCACGATTTCACCGTTTATACAACCGCAACACAAATGCGCACAAACTTCGAGGCTGTGTGTGTTCAACTCCACTGTGGAAAATGCTGGGAAAATGACCACTAGCAATGGTTCGAGCGTACCGACGTACTTTAACTATGCTAGGAAAATTACCCAGCACCGGGCCAAGATACTCCTCTACCACCCTCTACTAGCTAAGCGTGTACTATCCTCCAAGCAGGTGAAACCGTTTATCCACTTTCCAAGTGCACGATGTCTCTGCCAGTTCGGCTAATTTTTCCCCCGTTTTCCAGCTCATTTAAAGCAACGGAGGAACGGAAAATGCCTCTCGTTTTTATGTAGCACAGTAGCGCAGGAAGCATGTGAATTGATAATCACAAGATAGCATTGCAGATGAATGTGACCGGTTTGATAATCGTACCGACCGAGCGTACCAAGGCGAAGAAGAACAAGAAGAAGCTTGAACCGGCCGCATAACAGTAGAGAGGTGCGTCTGTGGATAAGCAGCCAAAGGAGGCGAGCCGTGTTTCAAACTGCTTCCGATTAGCATAGTATGCAGTACACATATACACATGTAGCTGAATAGATGGTAGGAAGATACACACAAGCCAAGCAGCAAAAGAGTGGTTTGAAACAAGAAGCCACTACACTCGTAATTTATTCAGCTCTGCTTCTAGCAGTTGCCGTACACACATGACTTGCCACGTGAGCTCGTGGGAGATCTGCTCGTATGTAAGGCTTGACCATCACAAGAGAAAGACATGAGTATGAGCCCTTAGTCCGCCCGCTTCTCGGACGGTTAACCTCCCTTTTTGCTTATCGAACTTTTCCCAGACCGGAAAACCTTTCGAAAACATTCCGCTGCAACAAAGTTCGCCAGCTGGATGCAGCAAGAGGGTTGTGCATGTTTGAAGACGTTAGAAGGACATTGCACATGGACGTTGGTGTTGTGCTATACACCTGTGTGTGTGTTGAGAATGAACACCAGGGGTGGGGTAGATAAAGCAATCTTCATCTAGAGCTCCATCCGTTGCTATAAGACAATATCCACTAACACTCACTGCTTAGGGGTTTTAGTTATCTCAACAAATATCTTCGCCAGTTTCTTGAATACGTCGGCTCCCCCGTCGATGTATGCAAGACTCGGTACATCCTTGCATTTTGTACTACATGAAAGAATCTGTATTGGACATACGGTAGGCCAACGATCCGGACAGCTTCACTGAACACTTTGCATGTGTGTGTTTGTGTATGTGAACGTGAGTTATGTACGGTCTTGCGTTCGATAGTGACACTTATATCGGTAGGGTAAAGCATGACCTGAACAGTACTTTAGCCTTTCGTGGGAAATTATAACGTCTAATCGTCGACTAGAGCCACTTCGAAGCGAGCGCTTCGATTATACATACGACCGCATCCCTTTAAAAAGACGCTTTTGCAACACAAACACACACACACACATGAGAGCACCCTTTCCGACGGAATGCACGCAAATGGAAAATAATGAGTCGTGAATAATGTGATTCAAAAGCAGACAATATCGTAAAATTATGGTATTATCAGCGTGGGAAGCGTTTGCCTTCGAGCTATGTCCATACCTACTTCGTTTACCTTCGTCCCACTCAGTTTAAACTCGGTTATCATCGAGACAATCCGAGCGCAGTGGTGTAATTGATAGCGTGTGCTCGGGACGATTTGTTCAAGTGCATTTAGAATCATAAATTGAAGTAATTATTATTCATAGAATATACAGGTGGATATAGTTGATGGTGTTATTTTTCTTTTTTTCCTTTACCCATACACACCTCCCGGCTATCAATTATAATCCGACGATAATTACATGCTTTGTTGAAAGGAATGATAATGTGTTCGGTTGAATTTTGATTGTACTTTTCCCTCCCATTACCCAATCATGGCTTATATTTGATGTTAATGATCATGCAATTTAAATAACTGTATAGTTTAAGCAAAACAATAGCTACCTACTTTTTCTACACTTCATTTCAGTCGCGAGCCTTTTGTATGACTTTTGTAGCAAGAGTTCATATTACCCCTCGATGTTCTTGTAAAGCGCCTGACAGTATGCAAAATTATAAATTGCTTCCTTGTTAGATCCTTAGAAACTATTGTGGCAAGAGTAGACATTACTCCTCGACAGTTTACTGATGATCGAAATATATATATATATATTTCTTTCCTGTTCCTTTAGAATATTACAAGTCAATCCAATAATTTTGGAATACTCTCAAATCTGCACATATTAAAATAGATAAAAATATTTTTTTACTCGTGCCATACGTTTTCATTGTAAGATAATATGCTTAATATGTTTTTTTTTCGTGAAGTAAATCTTAACACGGCCTTAGAAATAAAGTAAATTATTCGTTGAATGCTACAAGAATAGGCTTATGACATGGCTTGCATTTAATGCAAGTATAAAATACCACACCATAACTTCTCAAAACTAACTAAAATTAAATTTTGCTCGATTATATTAGAAATCTATTCGTAAGAGCCCTTTCTGAAGACAAACATAAATGACAGACCTCTTAAAAAACAACGAGGCAGAAGAGATGTATTTGCTTTGTTCTAACAAAAATTTCAATAAATCAAGGGCCAGATTCCTTTTTTTTTTTAGAACTGCTGTTACGACATCATGCCAAAGGAATTCGTTGTCAGAAGCGCAGCTATACGAAACGAGCGCTGTGGAATCTGAAAAATGCCATAAAAAACGCACACTCACGCAAACAAACGGGGTCTCCATACAAACACACGCTCAAACAATGCAGCAACTTTATCGGTTCAATGTCGGTGCCAAATAGACACATTCGAATACGTTCAAAGCTATCACCCAAATGAAGAGGGAGGAACCAAAGAAAAAGTAGGAGAAAAAAAGGAACGAGTGGCCTCGGTAAAAAAAGAGTAAACTATTTAAGTATTTACATTTCAATTTGCTTTCTCCCTTCTTTTGGGTATCGTCATTTTGGGACGATCCGCTGTTTGGCGACGCGTTTTCCCACGGGACCGAGGAAAAAAAAGCAGCTTCTCCCTCATTTTTTATGTGCCGGTTAGCATCGTACACACATACACACAAACACATATCCGGTTTGGCAGGTATTTCCCTGGTCGGTTTCCGGTCGTTTGTTTGGAAGGAAACCCTGTTTCATATTCTCCTGCATTCTCCACCATTGCTCCTAGCGAACAGAAGGTATGTGTGCTCGTCCTATCCATTTCTTATACATTTCAAAAACCGATGGAGTTTTCAGCTCTTTAAATTTTCCAACGAAATGTGAGTTGTTTTTTTTTTCTTCCCTAACTTTACCGGCGTGTCAGAAGAAATGAATGAGACTGTACTGTAGGGGGTATGAGTTTTCGAAGCTTTTAGACAATTTCGAGGACTGAGTTTGTGGGTCAAAGAAACGTTTGGACGCAAGGAAGCAAACCTCGGAAAAGGTACAGTGTATGTAGATTTCACATTCGTTTTGTCAGTGTGTGTAGGTGTGTTTTTTACACTCGATCCGCTTTTTCATGTTATTTTATTGTCCATTCCCACACTCTTAAGACTCCGCGGTGCCGCTTTGCCGAACGAATGAAAGTCCACGTGCCTTCGGTGTGTCGTTTTCGAGCGGAAAAAGCACAGGAAATGTGAAGCTAGCGCCAGCTCAGCAGCATGCCAAACTGAAAGGATGTAAATGTGGCACATGATAACGAGGTGCTCGCAAAAAGGATGTGCAAAGGCAGGTGGGCGTAGCAGGCTGTGCGGTACAGGGAAAAGATTATTGAAACGAAAAAATAACGTACGTGTGCGGTAGCTTCCATTCAATATCGTTCCATCACACTCGTGTACTTGCGGAGCAGTAGAAAGTATAACAAGTGGAAGGAAGCAAAAGAAAAAATACACACACACAAACACCCACGGAAACGATACTTCCGTGGCATGGACAAATTGAGAGAGAAATGACATTTTTGCTACTACCTCGTTAGAAACACTGGTGAAACACACAAACCACACATGCTACCAAGGAAATAAAGTGCTTCCTTTGCTAGGGCGTATGAAACGAGTGAAGAAGGCAAGCCGAAAAAAAGGGACAAAGAACCAAAAACACGCAGCATTTCCTTCTACATGGCAATGTGTCTTTTCACCAGGGCAATATGCAGGTTGTTCTGGGAAGTGGGTTGCAAAGTTCCGGCATCTAAACGGAAAAAAAATGCCACTTATGTGTCTGTCCTTTTTTTCTCATCTTTGCAGCAAACATTCAACCAAGAAAAGTGAAAGGTGGAAAGATAAATCGAGCATTTAATTGATGCATTATGTGGCTGTTTTGGCAGCGTGCGCTGACTTTCGCGTTTAAAGGAGTAACTTTTTGCTCCGGTCACGAATTGCCAATAGGTGAGGGCAAAGCAGTTATTGAAATTGTGGTGCGATATTTTAAAACACCGACGGTCAATGGAGACGCACGGTCTTTCACGGTGACAGGGAGACGCATGGTCTTTCACTCGATCATGATGGAGGCGCATGGTCGTTCACCTTCTAAGCTTTGAACATTTGGTTCTAAGCGAATGAAAACAATCGTTGTTTGGGGTGTATTAGATTTCAAAATGATATAAAGGGTTTAAAAAAACAATTCAATAATACTTATTTTATTTTTTTACAAAATGATTCTTAGCATAAATTGAGACGTTCAATGTAATAATTTCATAAAAGCAGTCATAAACATGAGGAGTTCATATACCGTAGAATATCAATTATCTGGCACTGTGTTTACTGGGGGTTTGACTATCTGGCACCAAAACAACAAAATTACATCTTAAGAGCTGTGTTGCACAAGGAAAACGATATTTCGTTATTTAAATTCAGCCAAGACAAAACCAATCAATTAGGCATTTCATTACAGGTTTAATACATAAAGTAGAAAAAAGTAATGCATTTGATTTTAATTTAATACAAAATAATAAAAAACGCGAAAATTAAAGAACAAAAAAGTTTTAAAAGTTCTCGGATAATCGACGTTCTACCTTAGTATCAAAACAAAACAATAGAAAACATACAACATATTTAGCACTAGGTTGTTGGACATTCAATATATTGAGTTTTACAATGAAGCTTTGTTCAGGCTTAGCCCGAGACTTATTAAGTGTAACGAAGAAACAAATATGTTTCGTTAAGTTCAAGTGTTCGGCATTTCTCGAAATGTTTATAAATATGGGTGCAATACTAAACATAAACACTCTTAAACATCTAACATAAACACGAATCCTTCTGCGCTCAAACAAACCACAGCTGGTAATTACAAAAAGCTAGACAAAACTACACCGAAACGCCGATATATTTCGATCCGAAGTTTGTGAGATTTTTCAAGCTTGTTTAAATAAATATTTTCTCGTGGTCCCGATCAGAAATGATCAAAGGATCAGGCAAAAGATATAAATAAAAATGAATGTACGAACTTAAGACCAAGCTACTTTGATGTTCCTATAAAAGATAAAATTTAATGGGGATAAGCAATAAACCTACGATCCTTGTAATGAATTAAAAAAACACACACTCACACGTCTACACCAATGAAATCAATTAAATGATGTGCAAATGAAACTTGATAATTTAATAATCCATTCAAGGATTTATGGCTCCATAGAGCGACATTTCTCAGCAAATTGCCTCCGTACGTAAAACCTATCGGCCGTTTCTTATTGGTGTAAGAAAAAGCTTCCACTATGTGGACCCAAACATCTCAATACCGATGGTGATGGTCAGAATAAAATCGTTCACCCAGCTGTAAGCCGCCGGCATGATTCATTACCATTCCGAATGCAACGAATGAATTAATTTCTAGTGCTAGATTCCAGTACTGGCTCCTGGTAATAGCCGGGGTAAATTTCCCACCATGCACATGTGTGTGTGTTCCCTATGGCCTGCAGCGTCGTTCTGGGTTTGCGCTATCATTCATCTTTCACTAATTATTTCCGCACTGCAGCAAGTGGAGTGTAAAATTTAACACCTAATGCCATTCACTCCATACTCTCCTCCTTACCATACCAGATAGCAAAGGGCAAACTGGCTCGACACACTGTCAGCTCTATAAAACCCCTTTGCACTACCCACTGAATGCACCACGCAATGCAAAACCCCCACCCTGAGAGGCTGAACTGAACGGAGCAAGCGTTTGAGAATGGATTGCAGAAATGCAGAAATGTGGCCCCGAGGCAATGTGGCATAGCTATTTGCCTGCATGTGTGAGGATATGTTATGCTTCCGTCCGCTTCCGCCGCTCTTTGCTTTTCGGTGTTGGCAAAAGCGCAGCACGGAAAATGAGCTGCACACTGTCAGGCATGCAGGAATGGGATTATACCCAGGGAATGTACTGCTGGAAAATGTCTTCTCAGCACAAAAAGATCGCTCTCGCCTGCTCCCACACACACGCTGATGACACACACACACTGATACTGTATGGTAATACGCACGATGGTAACAACATAAACACGAGTTTTTCGCTTGTAAACAAACATTAGCTTTTGCACTCGGTCACGGCGCACACATGGACAAAAGGGCGACCACAACGACGACAACGACGACGACGATTGCAGATTGGAATGATGTTCTGCGTGCTTATGATGATGATTATGACACTGCGAATGGAGCCGTTTGTCGAACAGTGCGAGTGCAGCGGACAGGAAGGAAGACACGGTGTGCAAGGGTGTGCACATTAATGGTTGCTCTATCTGTGAAGATGAGGGCTCGTAGCGCTGTGATGTTGATGTTCACCAAAATTGGAATGGACGCAATGATGGTTCCGCTTCTCACTCTCCCTCTCTCTCTGTGTTTTGCTCTAGCGAAAGCGTGTTTGTGTCAGTCCTTTCGTACACTCAGAATCTCGGACGATGAAAGAGAGATTCGATCACCACCATCATTACAATAATCACAATAATGATAATGATAATAAAATATACATAATTTATCGATATTGAATTGCAAACCGACCATCCTGACCTTCCCTGCCACTAGCATCGAAAAGAGGGCAAAAAACAGAGAACATTGCTTTTGGTCAGCCCCTTCGATTACGGTACGCTAGAGTGAGACAAATGCTATGGAAATGACAACAAGCAGTGTTTGACCACAGCCCTTTTTCTTGACCGTTGGACCACCGTGCGCTGCAACGCCACCAAAACAATCCTTATGGAATGAGGAAATGTGACCGGAAGGACTTTCTCGGTTTGCTCGTTAATAAATTTTCATTTGGAATGTTATTGAAATGTCATCAAAAAACATAAACATCTCTTCTAGGAATGGGAGCGACGGAAAGGGGAAGAAACAACAATCTAGCAAAGAATCTCGATGACAGCAATGGGGGATATTTTCTCCCACCTTTGCGTTGTGTTTGACCGTTGTCCCATCAATGGCGTACACAAGGACAATATAATGTTTCATTGCAAATATTCACAATCAGCACAGAGCCGTGCTGGGTGATAAGATAAGAGAGAAAGGGAATAAAGGAAAATAGAATCTCACATTTCACTGTATTTGATTTGACACAGAAAAGAAAACAAAAAAGGTCTTGAGGTCTTGTAACAAATCTAACCGTTTATGTTTGATTCTGTTTTTTGAAGAAAAAAAAAAACATCCCCCACAAGAGCTTAGCTAAATTGCAGACCATGGGGGTCGGTTTGGGGGGCGCTTGTTTCGATTTGCCCTTAAACCACCCTCCATTTATTGACATGGTAGAAAAATGGGAAACAGGTTGTCTGCCTTCTTTCTTTCCATTTCAATGTTTTGACAAAAGGTCAACGGGGTGGCCGAAGGTTTATTTGAGCATTTATTTATGATGCACTTTCGTTTCCTATTTGGGCTTTTATCTTTTATCCTTTGTGTGTCCTTCCCGGAATCACTTTCTTTGAGATCGGATCGATTCCGCACAAAATGTAGAAAGCTTGTTTTACGCTCTCCACACAAATCCGATTTCGACGGCCACCTTGATCCGAAAATAGGCTGGTTCACATTTTGACGGTGCAAGTATGGCCGGCGGGGCACAACATGGTAAGTTTTCTATTCCACGGTGTCCCAAAAACGAAATGTTGATAGCGCAGCTTGTCGTTTTTTTTTAAGTTCCAACCAATCCGTCAAAAGCTGCATATTTCTTACAAAAAGCGTAAAAATGAAACTAGAAAATGAAAAGAATGTGTTTCGCATATTACGATCCTCCTTAATGGCCAATTTGCTAACGAAAAGGCAAAGCAACACACATACACACTCTATCATCCGATCGATAGATGGTGGTTTTAAAGAGGGTGGTGAACTTTTTGCTTGCACTTGAGACAACATACCAACGATGCTTCTGACACTCTTTTGCACGTTCGTTCAGTTTTCGTTGTGCTTCTGAATCCTCTAAAAGTATCAGGTGTAACATTGAAGCAATTTTTATATGTGTTTTTTTCCCCATATCGCTGTCGTAAAGTTTGAAGCATCTTATCCAGTATGTGAATATGTTTTCCTCAATGATGGGATATTACGTTCAGAAAAGTGAGAATAAGAAAAAAGCAAGCTGCATGTTGTAACATACCCCTCATCCTTTATGACAGTGCATAAAGCATGTTTTCATTAGAGGATGTTGTAAATTTTTAAAAGCTAACCGCATACAAGCAGCCCATCGGAACCAATGATAAACATGACGAGTGTGTGTGTGTTTTTGTGTGTGTGTGTGTGTGTGTGTGTGTGTGTGTGTGTGTGTGTGTGTGTGTGTTTTTGTAAGGTTTAGTCTGTAGGAAATATTATTTACGACCATTTCGATCCTCGAGAAAATGGCGATATGTTTATACTTTTGCTAGAGCTGTTCTAGAAATGAGAACCGCAGATCACCTTGTTTGTGTGTCATATAATTTTCGAATAAAAATTTCACTCCCAAAGAACAAACAACTCCTTCGTTTGCTTTAATAGCAAACAGACACACGTACACGAAAAGCACCACTACGGATAGCCAAGCCAAGGTGGTAATCAATTATTAAACGCCAATAAAAGTGGATTTTCGATTCCACAACCTATACGGTTTATGTTTACCATATGGAAACATTTATCACCCAACCAGGTTATTACACATGGACGGTGTTAGAAGCTGACAGTTGGTGTTGTTTGTAGATGCAAAAGCTGATGAACTTTTAAAATTTAAATTTTCTTCTCTACACACCTTCTATATGGGAGGGATTGTGAAGCGTTTGTTGGCATTAATTCTGGATTGATATTGGTATCGTTACTAATAATACTCACTTACAGACATGTTAATTTTTGTATGTTATCTAACTGATTTAAATCCAACAAAACAAATCAAGGATTTTAAAGCCGATGTCTATTCACCAAGTGTATCATCGGGACCAGATTGAACCATTTTCTTCTCAACAGCTTGACTGGTAATTTAATTACTTCGTTGCACCCTCTGTTGAAAGGAAGGTGAACAAAATGCAGCATCAATTTACCGTTCAATTCAATTCAATCTGTTGTTCTTCATTCTTCGCTGGTATCGCGTGAATAATCGACGAAAGTCATTTTTTCTTCTCTTTACTTTTCTTAACCATCGTTGCAAAGCATCATCTCTTTCATTTTACAATCTCCAGCTCCAACAACAGAATTCAACGAGGAGAGAAAAATAAAACTAGCTAGATGAGTAACGTTCCATTGTTGTTTTTCCTGCTCCTGCACGAAATAACCTGAACGAAAATTGATTTTTCATCAAGAACTAGCAAAAACCAATCTCATCCGGCTACAACACCACTGCAGCTGGTAGTGAGTTGCCTTAAAAAGCGTCAGTTTATAATGAAATCTAATTTATGAAGCGCTACTTTACTTAAAATCATTTTTTGTATTAAATCTAAACACAAAACCAATCGACTGGAAACAAAGAGAGAGCATTCTAAAACACGGGATGGTTGTGAAAAATTTTCAGCGTAGAGGTCGATTTATTTTCATTTTCCCCAAGCCAAATTTCTGCTGGTGAAATGTGTAAGGTGTTTTCACGTATTGATGGGGGTTTGTAAAAGCCAATTCAAATATATGTGAATGCGTGTGTGTTTGTGTGTGTGTGTGTGTGTAATATCAATTGAGATTAAATATTCATTCGAAACCTTTATCCAATACAATACCTCCATCTAATATGGATGGAACGTATTAGCATCATAGAGAGCATCCTTTTAAAGGGCAAATAAACATGCCTTTTACATAACAGGGGGTTTCAACTTTTGATAGATTAATCCTCAAAGTATTATGTTGTAACGTACATTTACAGTTTATTGGCTTCGTTTTCCTTGCATGAAAGAATTTTGTCTTAAAAATAGTTCAAGAAGTAGTAGAGACTAGACACTTTATTATTTGTTGCCTTTATTTGTTTAGTAAAATTCATTTCAAGTTCATAAAGATAAAATATAAAACTTTGCAGTACAAATATTACAAGATCTTTTTGATACATTAGAAAAGAATTTACATTGGAAACATTACATTACATTGGAAAGCAGTTAAAATAAATAAGGAAAATTCTTATCAAAAACATGAAAGAGTGTGATAAAATGTTGCAATCTCGCCATTTCAGCCTCTTTAAGTGTTGACAGAGTACTTCAATCATGCTTTTTGATGGAAAGCTTGAAATGATTCACTTCTTTCCATTTATCAAAAGCAATACAAACATACCCTTATTTTGCTGGTCACAGCCCGTCCCAAAAACCGACCAGCATCATGAATCATAAATCACATTCGTACGCGTGTTAAAGCTGATAATTTCTGAGCAAAGTTTTGGTCCGCAGGTTTTAACTGCCACACACCTTAATGCCTTTGATCCCTATTTTATCATATCAACTCAACAGCGACAGCAACCACTACTACTACCCACTAATACTTCCACATGTCATCGCTTGTGCATGATTCCGGTTCGACTTCGGTGTTTGCGCTTCATTAAACACATTAAATTCCAACTTCTGGTTGGCAATAAATTTAAAGCTGCCCTAAACAAACGGAAATAAAAGCGGTCCCGAAGGAAAGGATGTTCAGGGGAGCGGGGAGGCGAAAAAGGTTCAAACAAGCACACAACAGGCAACCAAACATGCGTGAGATAAACTTTAGCCCTTAAACCGATATGAATACGCGGGCTGGATGGATCTTTTAAACATACACACAAACACGTGCTCCCGGATCCCTCAGACACTACTCGCTCCTGAAAACGTGATGTAAATCAGGAAAATCTGTTGATCTGCACAACTCTTAAGCGAAGGGGAATAGATGTGAGTGGATGTGAGGAAGGATACATAAAAGATGGTGGAGGAGAACGAAACGGAAACGACCTTCGTCAGGAGAAAATCTATTGCTTTTTTTTTCACCTCAAACTGTGCGATATTTCACTAATGTTGTATGTGGCAGGTAAGGCAACAGACATGTTGCAAACACATACAGAAATACACACATATATACGGCTAAACGTAAAGGACTGTCTCACACATCCGTGCTGTTCCGCGTCACCGGCGAAAAGGGTATTAGTCATCCATCCAGGGGATGAATTTGCGCCATCCGTAACTCCGCAAAAAAAGTGTCGACGGATCGTTAGCCGTCACCTACCCCGACCCGATCTCCCGGGACTGAAATTGATTCTGATGATAAATTAATCAAATCAAGCATATCCCTTCATCTCACGATGTCTCCTCTACACCCCTTTTGTTCCGATCCGACGTCCAACTGAAGGTTAAACATTTTTAAGAAGTTCACACAGGCACACAGAAGGTAAACATAAAAAAAAAAAAAAAACTAGGATCAATATGACGGGCACGGGAATAAATCACAGTTGGTCTAAGCCGCTTTTCATCATCGGCTTGATTGCTGACACTTGCAATGTGACGCACGATCAGCAGAATTCAGCAAGGTATAGTTCACCCAACCAAACGCTAAACCCCTAATGGTGTCGAAAGGAATTTAGTTGGGTGGAGCACAAAATGACTGATTCATGTACGTCACCTTCTTAGCAAGATAAAAGGGGAGTTTCACCTTCAAGGTGAGTTGAAAGGTACGGGTTACAGGAAGATTCTGTGCCGGCATTCATCGTCGCTCGTTGCGTTGCTTCAGCCTTGTACACGAGCGGAATATTGAAAAGATGCAAGGACGACTGGAGCAAGAGACACCCGTTTAACACGGCCGACACAGCAGCTCTAGCGAAGACATTTCAAGAGGTAATTTGCTACGCTGCGGTCAGGCGCGGAAAAAAGCTTCTCTACAATGAAAAGGAAAGAAATACACGCCGACAGTCAGCTTCTCGATTGTTTCGGAACAAAAGAAAATCAAGTCAACACACACACACTTTTTCGCACAGGTTGGGAGAGGGCGTGATAAAGCAATGGAAACGTGAAAAATGATGCATCTGTCAGGGCGGTAATATAAATAATGATGTTGAAAAGCAGCCTGCTGCCACTTGCCACACGTCATCGTTGGCAAATAAATTGGAATGATGCGTTTCCATGGCAACGGTCGACTGGCGTCTGTTTGACACAGGCTGGTTCGTGGTAGTGGTGGTGATGTGCCTACATAGCAACTTTTCCGTATTCATTCAACTACCGGTCCGCGGTGTCGGAGAGGAGTACTTTTCTTTTCCGCTGTTTCGTGTACGAAGGGAAGAGGCAATAAATCTGCCCGAAAAGCAAACACCGACGCGTCAAGGTATGTAAACAAGCGTTAGTCTGGCGTAGGTGCCAGTAGGTGGAAATCAGAATAAAAAAGAGAATCGTACAAAACTTGTTAGCTAAACGAGGGAATCCATAAATGGTTTGTTAAAAATAAGACCACCTCAAAGTACCCTCGAAATGCAGAAAGTTTTGAGCGCGACAAGGCGTGCTTTTGTAAGTCCCCCCGGTAACTCCGGAAACACATCACGACAACAAATGGATAAAGTTTAGCGTTGCTTCTCCATCAGATGCAGTTGTAGAACAAATTTGAGGGTGCTCGCGTTTCTCTCTTTCTATCTTTCTCTCTCTCTTTCTTGCTTTCTCCAACACGACAATGTTGCTACCAAGCAACCGATTTTGATTGGATGGTAACATGTACGTCTGACTTCCAATTCAATTTTTTTAGAAAATCCTGTTCGAAGGACCAAGCATTGAGTAGGACATTTATTTATATTTTAAGCAATCTGTTCTGTTTACAAGGTACAAAGTGGTAGGTCGCGAAAAAAAAAGGAAAGAAAAATCAGTTGGCGTTGCCTTCAAATGAACTTACCGTGGCGATATAATCGTATTCGGTTCATCCCTTGAACTGATTGCTCGAATCCAACACTCCATCCGGACCGGCACACTAGGGAAGCAGAAAGGAAGGAAAACAAATGAAATTGAATATTAATCAGCTCTGCTAAAGCAGTCCGCGTTTCGGGAACCATTCCACTGACCCGAACACATTCGGATGAAAATACTGTGTGATATCTGCTTCCCCTTACGGGAGCATCATAATATCTCCCCGGAGTTAGTTTCCCAGTCTTGCCGTAAAGAGGTTTCGTCCGTTTCGTTACTAACTTCCGCTCGACTGAACCGCTGGCGCAAAGGTACAGAGTGTCCTTTTCGTAACACCGACTACAAGAACGTCCCCAAGCACGGCCCGAGAAAGCATACATAAATATATTCAAGCCAATGTTATTCATGGGATTTGGTCTCACTCTCCCCCTCCGTACACGCCACCGGGGGAGTGCTCCTGCATGGACATTCCAAAACGTTCTTCCGTACTTTCGTTTTCTTATCGAAAAATCACTGCTTCTGTGAGGACCTGCTCGTGTAAAGCAGCTATACCCGACAACGAAGATACACTTGAGCACACAAAAAAAAAACGATACTGTTGCCATGGTCGCCAGGACGCATCAGCGCATCGAACCAAGTACCACCAATGTGATCTAAACACTCTTCCTATCTTTGCTATTATTTTTCTTCAGAGATTTTTCAGGATTTTCACCTTCTTCCGTTTCACTTGTATCATTGAATATATATTTTTTTCATACCATCTTCTTATCGATCTTCAGTACAACCCCGTCTTTGCCTGTACTTCCGGGAGCTCTGCTGGATGCACTGTGCAAACTAAGCCTTGAAATAAACTCAGCAATCATTAGCTGTCACCTACTCACGGCTCAAATCCTTACGCCGAGCTGCTTTGAACAACAGCATCTCCGTGTGCTGCTGTAGGGCAACATATACGCATGGAAAATGAAAAAGCTAAATAGAGGTCCAAAACACACACAAGAAAAAAAACACCCTCTCAACGAAATAATGTCCTACCTACAAGCGAACACCGAAGCTGAGCCCCCTACTCTACCGACGCCCCACCAGTAGACTAATAAATAAAATCTAATTCCGTGATTTGTTGTGATAATGAATGCCCTCCATTTTCATCGTCCCACTTTCAACACACCCGCACGTGGCCGGGGAGATCCGGCCACCTTTTCCTTTGAACTCAGTTCGGCCAGTCACTCTAGCCTCCCAGAAGCTCGCCCCCACATTTTGGCGACAGATTTGCAAAAGGCGGTAAGGTGAGCCCTTCATCATCATTAAACGGTGATTGTTGGCGCTGGGCCCTCGAACATTCGCAAACCCGGTACCACTGCGGAAAGTCATTCATCAGTACATTTCTGTCGCCCTGATGTTTCCCCTTCTTTGCCCCGGCTCCCCGATAACCGCCGACATATCACAATATTCGAGGCGCCGGAAAAGCTCGGTGGGGTCTGGGCGAGTACTTCGAAAGCCTTGCGCGACACGTATTTTCCGTCACGATGACGACGGCGATGACGACGCACTGCGGACGCGACTTGCGTGTGTGTGTGTGTGTACGTTTTCCGGGGCTAGCTTTCACCGGTTTTTGCCCCCACCTTTATTCTACTTCCCAGACTGATTGCAATTGTCAAATGGCATAAAATCGTGCTTCCTCTACCTTCTCGAAGGGTTTTGCATATCTTTGACGGGTTGTTGTTCGGGTGTACTACAGTTGCGCCGCCCCGTATCCCCTGACATCGAAACAGGAAATTAGGCTTCATCCACGTCGGGGACGGGAGTTGAATATTTGCAACATGGCGTGAAAAACCATCGTTACCGCATTAAACACACGAACCGGTGGTGCGTGGGCGGATGTTTTGCTGTGGCCGGCTGTTGGGCCGTGTGGGTTGATTGCTGGAACGGAAGCATTATTCAATGTTTGCAGCTAATTATTTTCAATGGATAATCAGATCTGTACTGTCGCGTGCTTCTAGGTGGTTGGGATCATTTGTCACAAGAAGTGTTTATTGAGTTTGAACATTTCTGCGGAAAAATTGTGTGCTGCTGTCCTTATGGCCGAATCATTTACAGTACAAACTTTTTGACGAGCTGACAAGAGATTTTTGATGAACAGTTGATTCAGATGAGGTCGTTTTGTGGATGAATCTTTTTTTTCTGAAGAGCGAGTTTCTTAGCTAGTTAGCTTTATCGTATGATGTTCACAATATGCTAATAATTAGCATTGTAACTTAGTAAAACTAAGTGAATCAGCTTTTTGAAAGCAATTAAAGGCCATAATGTTTTTCCTTGCATATGTTATAAAAAAGATAAAACAGTTTATAATTATTTAATCTCAGTTATAATTCAATAACATCCTCGTTAAGGTATTTCTGTTCAAATGCCGTAAGCAATACAGAATTTTCCTTTATTTTTAACATTTTTAGAAATGAGAAAAATCGGAAATACTAACGAACGATAAACCCATTTTCTGATACAAAATTACTTTAAAATCCGGAAGCAATTGCTTCGAATCCATGATTGTTTGAGAATGAGTCTAATGTTCTGAAAAAAAAAAAACAAAATGAAGGCTTGTGAAAGCAAAAAAAATATATCAGAATAGATTTAATTTGCCTGTGTTTCGTAAATTACAGCAAATAACAATTTCGTTAAATAATCAGAATCAGATTCGGGACACTTAGTGACACACTTGTTTAATCCTTTCCATCTTGTTAAAGGAAAAAAAAGCTTAGATTCATAATGAATTGTACGTAAACAAACCGCCCATCCCATAATGGCAACAGAAGTGCAAATTAGCAAAGCTATCCTTCACAATGAGAGATCACGAAAAAACAAACACAAGAAACATCGACACCCAAACAACCGGGTTACCGCCAGCAAACGAAACAATTCCAGTTGTTGTTGGAAATGGTTCACTAGAGCTTTTTTTTGCGTCATGTCTTTTCCACGTTTAACGATCGTTTTCATTTTAATTAAACCTTCGCGCCAAACGGGAAAACATCTGTCATTCTTGGGATCTTTTTGGCGTAAAGGTATAGAAGAGAAAAACACGACCTTCGCTAAAACAAAAACTCAACAACTTTCCAACATAGGACAAAAAAAAAAACAAACCCATCTTTGCACAGCTGAGCACCACATCCACCGATACTAAATGGTGCACACCAAAACAACAACAAAACCAGCAACAACAAAAAACAACATTGTTCAAACAGATTAAAAATCAACGAGCATCATGCTGCCCTGACTGGTATTATCCCTATCTAAAAAACCGGGTTAAAGTGCGGAAAAGAAGCAAAAGGATGTAATGTCTATGCAGTCGAAGGCGTTTTGTTTTTGCTGTTGATGTTGTTTGTTTTTTTTTTTGTATGTGTTCGTGTGTTTTGTCTGTCGCAGGCCTTTCGGGTATGGAGCACGCAAAACTTTTCGTCTCAGCTGGTCGCACGTTGGAACGCTTTTCG
>KB701038.1:0-24624 GCA_000349165.1 Anopheles christyi | reverse complement strand
CCTGTTTGTTTTCGTTGTCTGAATGTCGAGAGGCGTTGCGTGGCAAAATATCTTGCACACACTGTACTGCAGTAATATCTTTCCACATCCTGTTTAGCCCCCCCTATCTCTCTCTCTCTCTCTCTCTCTCTCTCTCTCTCTCTTTTACGTACTTGCATAGCAGCTATTTGAAAAAGTTTGTCGACAATACAAAGAAAAAAGCTCTCTTCTATTCTACCCGCGCTGAAGTATTTTCATCATTCCATTTCACTAATGGCAATGTGGTGCAAAACACTCCAAGCACTTGCCACGCTCGGCGACCACGAAACCTTCCTGCTGTTGCTGTTACTGCTGCTGCTGCTGCAGCTGCTGCTGTGGCCGTTTGCCAATCCTCCCGGAATCGCTAGCATCGGGAGCAGAAAACTCATTACACAACCGAAACCAAACCAAAGGTTTCGAATTAAATTCCTGTCGCCGGCTTAACACCAGCTACCCCACACACCGACACGGAAATGTGGATGTTTTCCAACCACTGCCATCGTTGCATCTCTTGTTTGGGGATGCTTGAAGGTCTGCTTGAAAAGTGTGATTTGCCCATAATTGCCAGCAGCTGTGACGGAAGAGCGGGATTAATTATTCGCATCATAAACACGCCCGACGTACGACGGGAGGGAGTGTATTGGAAGGGGAGGGGTGGGGAGAAGATTTCAACTCCAAAAGGGGCCATCATCACTATCGCCTCTCATCGTGTTTGCATGTTTAGAGTGAATTAGCTCTTCCTTATCAGGCTCGTCAGCACACTCGTGCCACGGTTGTTTCTGTTTTGAGGACCTTTTATTGCTGAAGTATTCTCAACACGATGCGAACGTATTATTGGTTCGATGTGTAGAGAAAGGACAAAGGAAATCAATCGGCGCAGGGGGTGTGATATTGTGGGTCTGATAAATTATCCAAACAAGTCTCACAGCATTCAACAAGCCCATTGTTGATGCTATAATCGACCATAAGTAAATAGACCAGAGCAACACGGAATCATTGACTGGCGAGTTGTTTTGTCCATTAAAGCCTACCCAAATAAGCACAACACGCTGGGTATTATCAATTCATTGGCATTATGAATTAATCATGATGCAACAAAATCGTAACAGACATCGAACCGAGCTCGGTCTGCATTCAAAAGCCAACAACGATGGTTAGCGCATGAAATTGCTATAATTTAGTTAGATTGGCTGTCGGAGACGAAAGAGAACAAAAAGGGGAGGACAAAGAAACTCGAAAATATCACCCACCTTCTCTCAATTTCATCTTGTAAGGCACCGATTCCACGGAACGGATCAATCGCTTTGACAAGTCAATCCCTTCTCTCTTTCTTCTCAGCTTCTTCACCTGCCTTCACCCGTTCCAAAAGGACGAAGTGAACGATAAATTTTCAATCCAGCAGATAAGCTGCAGAAGAAAAGTTTTTGGATTTTAACGACAACGGGCCGCACCGTGCTGCGTGCTTACACTTTCCATCCTGGGGGTGTGTGGGTGTGGCTGGGGTTTCGACATTTCTCTCGACATTTCTCGTTCCTTTTTTGCGCACGACTGCACGCCCAATTTTGGAAGGACAAACTCGCAAACTCTCGAGTCGCGAGCGCGAGGAAAACCAAGGGAAAACTAACGAACGTGTTCACCGACGGGAACGGATCTGTCGTTTGTTCGACGTTTCAGTCAAACAGACATGCACGTGTACAGAACAAAGGAGATTTAAAATTATGTTCTCCAGCAAGTCTGCGGTGCGCTGTTAAGATTGGTTAAATGAATTTCAAAATGGCCGACACATCACTGACCTCGGCAGGAGCGCGCACAGCTTGAACATTCGCCTGGGTTGTGCTGTTCCTGTCAGTGTTCTTACGAAAAATCGTTCGCCTTCACTGGTACAACGGGCAGGCGGTGTACGGTGTACTTCTTAAGGCATATGTTTTATTCATGTGGCTTGCTTATTACATTATCAAGTGGCAGCAGAACACCAGAAGCCGACAAGCAAGCTGGCCTTAGCTTTGAACGATTTTGATCTCGTGCGCCTCGTTGTCTTAATTTTGCCGTTCTTCAACTTTATCACAGGTTGTTCATGAATATCTGATTAACTTTCTTCGCCTGTTGCTCGTCTGCATCCGTTTTTATTTCGACCTTCTCCGTAGTCATCTACTCCATCTTCCATCCTTGAACGCCTGCACGTGTTTATTATTGAGATGTTTTGTTGTTCTGTTGGTGGCGGTCTCTACATTGCAGCGATTTTAATCCAACCCGTGATTGGTTGTGATGATTTTGGTGGAGCAACTTTTCACATTTGCCAACCCTTCTTTGAAGGAAATGCAAATCGATCAAACATTTTCAATTTTTAACGAAAAACTGTATGAAATAGCGCACTACCGATTGAAGATGAAATGCTTGTAGAAGATTTTGCTTTTAAAGTGGATAAGGATTTTTTCTATTAAATTTCATACATTTATCGAGAGCAGTGTGTGCTAAACACCAAGCAGAGATTGTTTTTCAGGCAATAAACGATGATTTATATTCGCACGTTTTTGTTTTGCTACGAGCACGCCCTTTATGCTACGCTTTGCCTTGCTGTACCAGCTTGCCAATATCCGTTGATCCTCTAGCACCAACCAGTCAGTGTGTGTGTGTGTGTGTGTGTGTTTTATGTTGTATTTACAGAGAAAAAGTGTAATCTAACACCTGCCGCGCGACTTACAGTGCATAAACGCGCTCAACAATGATTGTCACACATTGCCGTGCGATCAAACCGACGGGTCGGGCCATAAAAAAACGGCCGAAACGAATGTTTCACGTGTCGGCAATAAACTGCGTATGTGATAAATTGGTCTCATATATTAATTTCTCTTCCAATCTCTAGCCCATTCATCTACTCGCTTCCCGGGGATACGGTGCTCACTCGTCTTTTGACTCCCATTTCTTCCTCGCAAAAGGATTAGCGAAGCTCGACGAGAAAACCCCAACGAGAAACAAGGCATAAGCACCAAATCGGGGGAAACCTTCAGTCAAAACGATTTTTTCCCCCGCTGTGTCTCCCAGTACATTTGAGCTAAGCGTACGCGCAAAGACTTGGGCGAGACGATACTGCACCTCATTCCCAGCTGGTGAATATGCCCACCGTACAAACAAGTTCAAGGGCGAAAGCCCAAGTTGTGCAAGAAGAAGTGTCGGGATATTCATAACCGATGGAAAAATTGATTTTATTTCCGAAGCGTAAGCCATGGCAATGGGAAAGTCTACGACAACCGTGACAGCAAAGGTGGCTTTGAAGGTGGAAGCTAAACGTACCTGTAATTTTTCTTCCTTAATAATTTTCGGAGCTTGACCGGTGCTGCTTGATATGGGGGGTCCTGATATCGAGGGGGCTGAAACAAGCCGCTCACAGTAGCAGCCCTCCAGGAAGATTAGTCCGGAGGGCCGTGACGATTGTTCGGATTCGTAGTAGAAGAGTAAGTTCTGAAAAAAGAGGATGAAAGAGTGAGGGAAAAGGAAAACACAGTACAGGACACAATTAGTATAATTTCATAATGGTGATTGCTTTCGGGAGTTTACAGGCACACAACTTCTGCCGTGGAGACCCGATCTCACTTACCTGATAGAGCACAAACCAACGCATCTGCCATTTATTATTATCGGATGTGCGCTTGTGTAGATAGCCGTGCTGAAAGTAAGCCACCATGAAGAAAAAGATTAATTGATATAGACGCACCGAGCTTTGCCTTTGAGCTTTTATAACCCCCCCCCTCCCGCCCCCTTTTATGAGCTTTGCAAAACCGACTCATACGACGGTACAGCTCACACACCAGGAGGGGCATCGTTTTGAACGACGATATTATCCAAGAACCTACGACACTATAAAACAACCTGTTCCCCACGGTACCTATATCCCTTCAAATCCTGGTCGGCTTTATTCTTTAGCCTTGTCCCTCATCTGCGGTCCCATCCACCTACCAACGAGGGTTAACAAGTTGTACCCTGAATTGATATTGGTTTAACCCAGCGCAACAAGCAGCAGCTGGGATCGGCGACGACACCGACGACATGGTGCGGGAATCCGACATCACCCAAGGATGACGATGCTCAATTAGATGAAAATATGTGTTCTACCCGGCAAGTACCCGGTAAATAACTGTTACGACAAAACTTTTCATGCTCCCACAGCATCATCTCATCCGAGATCCGGTCCGCGGTAGGGGTGGTGTAGATGTTTGGTCGAAACCATGACACACCATGCGCCGGTCTGTTGTTTGTTCCCATGCAAATACGCACCCTGCAAAAAAAAAGTGTCCTGGCATGGCATACAGCAGGGTGTACGGTGCTGCTTTGTCAAAACAGTTTTCGGCACGAGTCCGAATTTAAATAAAACATGTACAAGATGTACATGGTGGGAGGGTGTACAACACACGGTGCATAAAAACAACCGACCACCTACAGTCGAGTCGTTTGTTTTACTGAGCCTTACTCTACTGGCCTTACTCTACTAGCCTTACTTACCATCGAATGATCATACTGCGCCCGATCGGACAGCATAATCAGCTGGTTCTCATTTACCCGCACGGAACGCTGCATTTTTGGGCTTAGCATTGAGGCCACGGTTGAAGGAAGGAGACGATGCGGACGAAGGCGCAATTCAGTATTCCAGTACTTAGCACACTCGGGATACGTTCACGGGTGGTACCACACTGTTACGCTTTACGCAAATTTGTGACTCACAAAATGCCACTTCGTTTGGTAGCTGTCTTCGATCTGCACGATTCACCATAGCAACGGAATGCACAGCTCACGGGCGGACGGTAACCAATCCGCCGATAGTGCTTTAAATGTTTGCCGATGCTGTCTCATTGTCATCGTTTCTCGTCGAAAAAGTGTCATCCTCTCACCGGTATACTATAACCTCTAAAAGCACACAGTAAAGCACTCACACACATTTACACACACAGATTCAGTTCTTGGCTATTTTTCTTCTGTTTCGATATGGCACAACACCACATTTAACTGCCACAATGCAGGAGCACGTTTCTCTCGATCGCGATTCGATTTTGCACAAAGCCTGTGCATTGTTTGACTTCCGTCACAAACCTCTCGTGGCCGTCAATGTCTAGTTGAAGGGCCACCTACACCCCTATCACTACCACGGTGAAGAACTGGGTGCGGGTGTTTCTGGGTTTTATTTGTTCAGGTTTGTTGTCTCTTGCCGATGCTCGTCACAGGCCTGGTGTGGCGGGCAGTAATGGTTGTAGTAGCAGCCGGAACGAGCAGCATCTAGCGCTCCAGCAATGAGAAAACGTCATTGTGCCCGGCCATGGTGTTTCAGCCCCCTCGTCGCCCGCCGTTAAAGTTCCGCTGGTGTGCGGGAAGTTGTCGCGGCTTCGCACGAATGCCCCCGCGCCGAAGTTGGCCGCACTGTCGGTTACGCTCGATGAAGAAACGATGTGGTCCGATGCGGCCCTTACAAATTCATTATTTACCAAGGGCTTGCTGCTGATGAGCTACGCCGTTCTGTGTACCGTGTCTCAAGCTGTCCCCTCCCCTAGTTCATGCTAATCATGACGAGGCAGCCGACGACACGAAAGAGAGAGAGAGTGAGAGAATAAAGAAGATGGTAGTAAAATAATAACAGCTTATCATTTCTTCCCTCGCTACACAAAACTCCTTTTCGAAAATAAAGCTTAGCGGCTGATGAAACAACACAAGCGACCGTGCTGAAAATTATATTTATCCTCACTTTGTGCATAATTTTATTAACTGTGCATGAAGAGAGGCATACACAGCCTCCCATTGGAGAGCGATTCAGGCTGGCGAAAGGAAAAGAAGTGTACTAATTTCGGCGTAAAACTCGTGCGGTTTCCACGCCTCTCGTCCGATCCAACGCGTGGCGCGTGGTATTTGTGGTTAGCTTTTGCGTTAATCTGTTCGCGTTCGAGGAAAGGCAGCATATAAATCACTTCCCCCGGGCCGAGCGGGGACTGTCACCTAGAGGAATGAAATCTAAACACCCATAACGATAATCCATTTACACTCGATCAACCTACCACCCGCGCTGTGTGCCCTGTGGGTTTCAATTCGCTTCTTTCGGCGTTTGATCTCTGGACCGATTGGTGTTAAATTACCAGATTTATGGCACCATTTGGAAGTATCAGGCAGTTTTGCTCTACGGCATAATATCAACCACACCTGCCACTCACACACACAAACACACACATTCTGCTTGACGGGAAGAATTGGCTGCGGATCATCTCCTAGCAGCAGCCTCCAGAATGGAGCGATTTTGAGGGGCCAGGATCATGCAACGCTCCTCCAAAGGTACTCCTAATGGAGACAAATGAACGTTTGGCACGCTAGCGCCTGTCGGAGGACGGTAAGAGACTCACAATCTTCCCACGGTCCGTAGAACGAAGAAAGATAAAGCATCATTTGCTGTTTGTTGTTGTGGGTGGTGGTGCTCGTAATGGAGTCCGCTCGGCCATTTCGCTTTTAAACCCTTTGAAGAAGGACTTTTGTGCGAAATTATGTGCTTCTGATGGAAGGCCTGATGGACGTGAACGGGGTTAGTGGCCGTGTGGGTTTTTGTAGCCCAACTTTACAGTCTTAACGATACGCAAAAGTTTCTCCAGACAAATCGCCGCATCAAACAGCACGCGCGGGCAAGGTAGGCGGAATGGTGAATGGGAAGGAGAGGGTGATTAGATTAGAAGTAAAAGTAAAATTCCAATAATAAAAAACACCACCAAACTTTAACAGCCCGAGTGCTTTGTATGATGTGGTCAACGTTTTCTTCGCCTTTTTGATCATTTTACTGGTACGAAAAGTTCGTTGAATGGTTTTATACATTGGGGTACTTTTTGTGATGTTAGTGTCGACACAAAGGAAATATTTCCCAATACTGTCCAAGGCAGTGGTCCAATGTCCGCTTTGTCAAGCAGGTCCCTAGTAGTTCAAATTAATCCGTAATACAAAACGGTCAATTATTTCTCTCGCACATGGCACAGCATTGCCCACGTGACCAGTGAAATTGGATTAGAAAAAAATATAGGCAAACTCCACTGGGAATCCTAGGAGCAGAAGGAGCGTATAATTGAGCGAGGAGTAATACCCCATTACCATTTGACGAACAAACTGTGTGCGATGAAGAGGAAGCGAAAAAAAAACGGGATCTTTTGCTACGGACTACGGAGCTTCTTGCTTATCTTTCGTAGCTCACAATCAAACACGCGCTCTCTATCAGGGGGATAATATTTCAATGGTTTCAATCGATAACCAATAATAGCTGAGAAGCAAAACCCCCCACAGCCCACAACGGCTGCGTATGGGAGGTTTTTTTTCCTTTTCATTCCAGTTTGATCACACACAACAGCTCAGATGGAGACGCATGGTCGATGAAAATGACATTTTGTATAGTGCATATACGCTCGGCCACACTTTCACACACACGCACACGCACGAGTACAGGACGGTACAAATAGCTAATGTAATCCAGCTTGGGGATGATCGATTTTTCGTGACTTCAATATTTAAATTGCCTCGGCGTTTCCGCTCCTGGGCGTGAGGTGTATGGGTGCAACTGTTCACCACGGCCAAGGTAAGGTAGAATTACCTTGCATCAAAATAAATGGTAATGGAGGTAAATATTCAATCAGCCTGATGGACGACATGTTCGCTGCTGCCGATCATCCCAAATCGGTGAAGCCACCTATCTTTGAAACACTCGAAACACATCGCGCTTTTGTCGCTTTTTGCTCGTTGCTTTCCTCCAGCAGAGCTTATCTAAGCGATACGCAAAAACAAAATGTCAACAAATCATAAAGCGAATCAGTGGCAAACAGGGTTCTTATTTCCCGTGGCACTGCAGAAAAAATGCAACAGCAAACAAGTGCCAACCCGTCTGTCTGTGCTGGTGTTTTGCAAGTCAGCCAAACCAAAACGACCGGTTGACGACCGGTCGACGATCGGGACAATGCACTTGCACAGCTTGCAGCTTCTCTTTTGCCCGGAAGCTGTCCCGATTGTCGTTGCCATTGCTACTAAGAGCATTATCGTACTCAACTTCTCATTACATCCCCGTGTTTGAGGTGCACTTTTCCAAACCATCATCATCATCATCATCGTTTGTGTTCTCGCATCGTCGTCGTCACGTCTGGCTTGTCTTTTGCTTCCGCTTAAGCATACCGTTACTAGTGATTTTGCTCCTCTGCGAGGTGACATTGATACGGAAGTCGTCATCCTGGTCTCCCTTCACCGTGGATAAGAAAAGTTCCTTCTATGTTACTGACAGTTGAAAGACAATCGAGAAGAAAAGTCAACCATTCGGTTATGTTTTATACTCCACAGCAGCATTTCCATCCAACTCATTGATTTCATTTTAAAAACATTTATAAATGTTACAAAATCGAGCGATCGTTGCATGTTTAAACCATTCCACCAAACATACAACAAAAAAAAAGAAGATCCGATTCAAAAGGGTTACGCGGTCCCTTAGGATCGTTAATAAAATGCTTCGTTTTATTGGCATGCATTAAAATAATATTTATGCTTCCCTCGCTGATACTTAAGCTGCCATTTTGTTCGAGCGTGTATGCGGTTACTCTTCGTGGGAACTTTCCTCCTTGAGTGCTTCCCACCAAGCAGTTCGACAACTTTGACAGCCTTCCAAGCAAGACTTTGCTCTTGCCGGGGAAAAAGTTTGCAATATTCCTTTTCGATTTTGTGTGTCCTTCCCTTCATATCACGGTTTGTTGCACCGGCTGATGAAACCGTTGCCTCACCGTTGTGTAGTGTGCTGGAGTTTTGGCTGCGCTGTGCTGTGTGTTAGCTTTTACAAGCCCATTAAAGCGGTTTATGGTCGCGAATCACGGTAGTAAATGTAGCGTGGCTGGATGGTGGACGGTATCGAGCACTATCGACTGCTAACCTACAAGCGAAACTCAATCGAGTGGCATTAAGGAGCTTCTCCAGGAAACGTTTGCCTTGCTACATATGCCTTGCCCGAGGGTCAGAGAGTGATCGTGTTCTGTGGTCGTTCACGTTGGTGCAGTAGGTTACGAGCCGAGTGCTCGTGTAATGCGATTGCTTAAAGCGGTGAAAGCATATCAGTGTGTGGATGGATTTGTGATTTACGTTGACATTTTGCTTTCCCTGCATACATTTTAACTAACCTCAAGCATTTTCCTTGTTCCCAATCCAAAAACCTTTCCTCAAGTAAAGCAAGCATGAAAAAGTGAATGCCTCCCTGTCACGTCGGTCCTTCATCAACGCGTACCAATCGGAAGCTTTTAAATCGTGAGCCTACACCAACCAAACGCACGCACACCATCACACACACGTATACATCTAAATTAACATCCCTAAACATACATGCTTATCCGTGGACACCTTCGGATGGGAGCTTTTCCATCGAGCAAAGCCCGGTACCGTAAACCTGAGCCCGTGACAAAGTGAGGTTTATTTTTAGTCCTCGAATCAGTCCCAGCATCGGTGTAATCTTCTACCAAGGCTAAGCACAACACACGGCGAAGAGTAAGTGCACAAATCCATCTCTCTTTCTCTATCTCGCTGCTACTCGAATGTCCTCTTGATAAAAGGATGCACGCTGGGGCTAAAGGAAAGTCGATGAAAATCATTCTAATACCTAAACACGAGCACCAGGACGCAGGTGCAGGATGGGAGGGACTTACTGGGTATCCGGTTTTCCGAGAGCTTTTCAAGAGGGATCTACACGGGCAGGGTAATGACCCGGTACGGGTTGCTTTCGAACGAATGGAAATGCGTCGTAGCTGTAGATGTGCGGGCCGACGTCATTGCCCAAATTTCCCTCCCCGAGCTTGTTGAATGTCGATTTCAGGAAGGATGTAACTCAACCGGGGAATATTTGTTGCGCCTAAAAACAGCTCACGAACCATGGTAAGGCGTATCCCCCGGCGAGGCAACAGGGTGCACCACCGTCTAATGTAAGATACATTTCAATTAAACTCGCATCTTCGAGAGAAAGATAGAGAGAGACACAGATAGTGTGTATATTATAAAGAGAGAGAGAGAGAGAGAGCAACAAAGGGAGAGAGAGAGGAAAAGCGAACGAGGGCAGTTTTTGGAAGGGATGAAAATAAACTTTCCTTCGCTCGATGGAGATGAATAGGCGACCAAAAAATTCCGAAAGTAGAATAGAATGTGGCCGTAAACGGTATTTAAGCGTAAGGTTTCGGGTTTTTTTTCTAATGTGCTATAGGTAACTGTGCTGTTATTGTGTTTTGGTGCGCTACTTGCTGTTGGAAAAGAAACATCGAAATATGATTAAGTAGTTAAATTTGAATGCTAACCAAGGAAGAAGCACCATTATTTACTCTGAAGGGATAAGATTACCCTCTGGATCGGTAGGGACAGCATTCAAAGTATCGCTTACAGAAACATAAATCATTCGAAAAAGGTAAACATACAATACAAAAATCAATGGTCTATTTACGTTTCGTGCTTTACTCAGAAGCATTCGCCAAAACGGTTTTATCACCGATTAATACATCCTTATTGAATACAAATGGTCACACTCACAAGAATGTACGGGCCAAACGCAACAGCCAAACACGCAATCAGTGGCAAAATCACATCCCTATCTATAAACTCCTTCGAAATCTTCACCCTTTCCTTCTCCCAGAAAAACCAACAACAACAAAAAACACCAATGTTTGACCACTTTCTACCGATTTCCTATCACATCCGGCTGAACGAGGCGGAATTCATCGAATGATATAAATAAAACGATGCTTTTTTCCCGAACCTAAAGCTCTTACTGGCACAAATTAAATCATCGTTCGGCAACGACTTGGAAAACCTCACTCCATCAGCATCGCCTTCATCATCATCATCATCACCAAGGCTTCTACGTCCAACCCTGCAGCGAAAGGCTTCCGGTTCGTTCGATAGACTTTCACTCTTTTGCCACGGCACAGCCTCGATTGTCTTAGGGCGGGCGTCTTCTTGACTCTTTCCCAATCTTGACACATCCTGAGTAGTATGATTAATGGAGGCACGCAGTTCTGGACGAAAGCAACAAAAACAACCGAGTCTGCCCTGAGATTCGTGCACAGGGTGTATAAAGAACTCTCCGTCTGTGAACCGTTACCGGCACGAAACATTCGATCATGTTTGGCAGGCGAATGTGTCAGAGCTCAAGTACGTCACACACGCGTTTTGATAGAAATCAGAGCAACCGGGTCTGAACCTTGTTGCTGTGGGATGCTGCCCACACAGCTGTGTGGCATGTGGCACAATCGATCGTGCGAATAGATCAACGTGTGGGCGCTATCTGGTGAATGACAAATTGGGTGAGCTCTATCGGGTCGAAAGAAAAGTTCAGCATACAGCGAATAGGTTTGGAGCAATGTACTCCAAAAAGTATTATATCAAATTACGTACGTTTCGCGGCTGATAATAGGATTTCATCGCGCTTTATGCTAATGTGATGAGCGAGGAAGATAAGTGTCATCCTGTTCGGTTGCCCGACCAGGCTATCGGTAGATTATGTTTAATAACGATCATAAAGAAAATTTGTCCATTAACAGTAGCATCAACACTGCCAGTCGACTGGGTGGCAGGTGGGTACAGTTCGGAAAATGCTAATATTAAAATCAACGCGTTATGATCCCGTTTCTGTGAATTGGCCCCCTGACGTGAGCAAAAGTTTGAATAAAAAAGTAATAAATGTTAAGCGCAAGAAAAGTTTTTTCATCATTTAAATAGCGCTCCAAAGCTTGTCAGCCATTGAACATTCTTAAAATTTCCACGAAAAAAGACCCCAAGATGCTCTCGGTTGGAGGAAGAATGGGGTTGAGTTCAACATACCATGCTGACAAGAAGGCCCTCGCAGTATCGTCGTTGGACTGGTTGTTTTTCACAGTATTGAGGTGCCTTTTTTTTACCAAACATCGTTTGTCCTTGGTTTCGATGAAAGCTGATCGTTCGCGCACACCGACACAAACACACAGACAGTGTACTCAAGGACACTATTGCTGCACCTCACAGCCTCGCTAACCACTTCCAATCCGGCCTGGGCGCTAGCTGACCTTGCACACAACAGTGCACGAGGAAAGTAGGCCACGGGAGAGCTGAACGGGACAAGGTTACAAACTCTGTCCCATTTTGCACGATCTCATCCGGATGTGCTTGTTCGTGTGGGCGCAGCCACCCTTCTAGATCCCTGGGGATAAACACACACAAAAACAGAACATCAAAGCTGCGCATTGTTGCGACATAAAAGCTGGCACAAAAGCTTCGATCTTCTGTTGGCTGGACCAATGATGTTTGTTCGAAAAGTGAGAAAAACAGGCTGCTTCTGGTGTCTTGGAAAGTTGCTTTATGTACGCGTGTCAAAACACCCCAATTTGCGCATTTTCCTGGAATTCTTGTAGAACAAGGGGATTTGTGGATTTTCAAGCGCTTAAAGCATTTCAAGGGTCGGTTTAATCTTCAGCCAAAAAGGCAGACATTGCTCGTCCCCCCCCATTCCATTTGCATTCCTGCCATTTTCTGTGTTCGGCTTCGAACGCTTCGAAGCTTTTCTCGTGTAACAATAACGCCATTTTTTATGCCTCTAATTCACACTCCAATGTAAAGCAAAAAAAGTGTGTAGTTACTTGTTCATAAGGCCCTTCTTCGGTTTCCCTGTGCTCGACGCTCATTGAAATGTGCGGATGAAACATCTCCGCGTACCCATAGCAAAAGTGATAAATCACGCTATAATTATCGCCTGTATTCCAGCGATCAACAGATAGCGCTGCCCAGGAGCTCCACCCCTGGGAATCGAAGAGTTCATTATGCACAATTGAATCATGAGTGTGTCGTGGGGTGGATTCTCACGCTGGCTCACGCTACCGAAATCACGGCCCACCGGGACCGTGTGCTGTGAAGTGAGCTGACAAATGAGAGAATTTAATTTAAAACTGCAATCGACAGGTGGTTCCTTTGCTTGTTGATTCGTTTGGCTAGCAGGGGCCAGTTCTTTTCAGAACATTGCACCGTGTCCACCCTGTAAAACAGATTTAACCCCCGTTGCTAATTTACCCGTTCAAAAAATCGCTGATTCGGGCTTCCCCTCACTTGATGTCCTTTTCCTTTACGGCCTGCTCCACGGTCTGTTTGCTGATGAATTCCAGAATGAGGCACCCCACCATGCACGAAATCCCATACATACACACACACGAGGTCATCCACACATTGAAGTTTCACATTGTACCATTTGGTGGGCAAGTTAGCCCCTCGTGTGGGGGTAACCAATGGAGTCGCATCTTCTCCGATGAATCCTCGTTTTATTATTTCACCACTAACCACTAATCAAAGTTACCTCCCTCCATGAACGTGCCCTCTATGGCAAACTTTTCCAATGTTCTTTAATGCGACGACGACACATTTTCACTGCACCGTTAGCAGACTGGACGGCAAGGGAAATTTAAACCAACTGCTTCACCACCATTACCACCAGCACCAAACGGCCATGCCATGCCATGCCATGGGCCACAGGAAGGAATCAGTAGCCTCCGAACACCGTTCCGCTGTATGCAAACGGAAAAGCTGGACCGATACGCTCGAAGGATGACTTACGACTGGCAGGGAGGAAAATTTTCACTTTCCACCAGAACCGAGGAAATGCTCGCACGGAGTGCGTCGGAATCGGGCTTTCGTGTCGGGCGCCATATGTCTCTCTCGCCCGCTCTCACGAGCACTCCGGACGGATGAATTCTCTTGACGGCGTGCGAGACACTCTCCCATTCTGATGGCCACGCGATATGGCCCATTACATATTTATGTTTTATGCTATCCATCCAGCGAGCCAAGCAAGCCCCAGAACAAGACCATGGGCCCGCTTGTTGAACTATAGACGATACGTTTTTTTTTTGCCTTCCCATCCCACTTCTCCAGCATAGTGAAAGGACCTTTCACCCCACATTCTCACACGCCACTCTGTTGACACAAGTCATAGTCTTTGCAGGAGTCAGGGAAAAGTCAGCTGTGTGTATGGTGTAGCTTTTGCAACGTTCCATTAACCCTACCAGCACAACGAAGCATAGCAGGATTTATATTATCTTTTAAATCAATTTCTATAATTTTCTTGAAGAGCTCGCTGCTATTAAGTTCCAAGAAATATGAAACCAACAGACTACATAGCACACAGAACTATTCTATCGGATCGAATTCAACCCGTTTTCCTCGGGCAGGAAATTTGGATTTCAGGTCCGGGGTTTGGGTCCTGGCCATATACCATTTATTGTGAGTGAATATCGGTAACATCCGCAGCACCCGCATCAGCAGCTGTTTGCTCACGTTCATTTACTCAATCTCTACATGATTCGGCACCTATGTTCGGCTGTTGCAGTCGGTTCGGGCCAATGCCTATGCTAACTGTTGCTTCGCCTGTTGCTACATCTACACCGTGGGCTACACGCGATGCACGCGGTGGAGACGGCAAGGAGTCGGAGACCACACCACAGCCACTTCACAGGTTATTCGCTCGAGTCGGCAAAGCATGTGGCGCCGCGAAAGAGCAGAGGTTCCGTTCGATCACACGGCTGCCGAGTGGCGCGGGCTGGTCCCTAATGTTGCGGTATCACGAGGACGAAAATAGAATTTCCTCGAGCTCGGTACATTGAAGGCTTCGGCCCCGAAAAAGCCTCCGAGCGAATGGAGAGACCCACGGAGTAGGCTGTGTCCCCATGCTTCAGTGTCCTGCTATCGGAGATGAGAATATAAGAGTGAGAGAAGGAGAGAGAGTTTCGAAAAACGTTGGAGAGAAATCCTTTCGTCCGATCCGTGTCGTATCTTCTAAACATTTCTGCGAGCTGCGCGCTTACCCCTCCGAACCAGACCACATTTGCCCGCGCACATTGCTTTCGGGAGTGAGCAACAGTTTTCCGCATTTTGCGCCAACGTGGTTGCTTTTCGTTTGATTGTTCAGCAAGCAAGCATACACGCTGCCATTTAAAATTGACTTGAGGATTCAACGACCCAAAATAAGTGAAAATATGAAAAAAGGGCAGCGGTGAGAATGACTCCACCACCTGCGCTACAAAGGGAAATTGATTACTGAACGACAACGCGAGCGAGCCTGGGCAATACTTCCTCACTTTCAGTGCCTGAAGATGACTTCCGCTGCAAAACATTGAAATGATGTCAAAAGTACATCGGTGCTGCTTACATAACCTTACTTCCACCCTCACAAAATTAGAGCTAATTTATGATTAGATCCAATACAGCGCGAGGCAGAATGTTGCGTAGTACACCAGGTCTCAGTTCCGCCCAAACCACCCTCACCCACCCAAACAGGTGGTATTTCAAACGACATTTCAAACAGCTACTCGTAACCAGATTCGTCTCACTGAACACGTCGGAAGCCGTGACGGCCTGTGTGTGTATGTATCAAGGTAAAATCAACATAAATCATCCGGCATCATGTCAATCGGTATGATGGATGTAAGGTGAGAATGCTCAATTGTTGTTCGTGTGTTTGTTTGTTAGATTGAGACCATGATTCCTTAAGTTTTTCCATGCCTCGTTCTACCACCCAGCTGGCAGAGTTGGTTCCTGTTTTGCCGCAATCTGCGCTTTGATGAATTCAAGCGAAAACCTCCAGCTGCCAAAAGAATGAAATCAATACCCCCTGAAACGAGAGGATCGTTCTCCCTAGGAATGCCGACCCTGAATGACGTCAAAAGACAGTGGAAAGGTTGTGAAATTATCACACCGTATAAAAGAGGACAACCTCCATCTGGCACGGGTCTTCTTTGCCCGTCTGCTTCCTTGTGTTGGGGTTTGAGCTATAACATTACATTTAATAAAGACAAACAAGAAGCAGCAAGCACGTTGTACCATCTCACACACACACCCACAGTCACGATAAAGCAAATCATGTCAGATTAAAATCCTGCTTTCGAATGCTGAAGATGGATCGTTCTAAACAGCAGTTACTGAAGCTCTCGTCACGTGCCAAACTCCATTAGCAGCACATTAAACATATCGTAAGGTCTAATAATATTATCGTTATGCTTGAAATTAGCACTGCACGGGTTTGTTCTTCAGTCTTGTTCCACAATATCTGAAGCATATCCATCCTCATCACGGACGGCACTGTTTGCGCCATCCGCTGCTCAACGACACCCAATGGTCGGTCATTCATTTAAAATTTAACTAATTTATACATGATTATGCTGTTTTGTGATTCCCTTGCTTTGCTCGTGCTTTCCTCCAGTTTACAGCACCAGCAGATTATTTGGAAAAAGCATTCAAACTGGATGGCAAACGTGGTCCGGATTGGTGTGTGATCAGGTCCACCGAAAACAACTTCCAATCACCATTACCATTCCACGATTTAGAATATCGTAAGTGTGTATTTCCCGTTGGAGATACCCGTACGAAGATGGAGAAATGAAATTCAAGCATCCAAAAAAAAAAAAAAGGATACGATCTGGGATCAAGGCGAAAGCAATAAAGTTAGAAAAATAGAAAAAGAAAAATAATTTGCGAATGAAACACACATTTCGGTGCTACATAAAATTATCTACATTCGCCTGTTAGAAGGAAAATGGTGAAACATATTCTCACCGACACCGACATAACGCGTACACACGTGCGCTCACACGCTGTAGAATCCCTGGGAGTAGTCCTGGGAGGAAAAGCCCACTCCATCTCCATTCCCGTAACGTAAGAAAAAGCTCGCCACTCTCCCCGCCAGCAGATCGGTCACCATTACCATAGCCACCGCGTTACTACCGCTTTCGATGTTGCTGTTGGTGCTGTGGGACTAGGACGAACCAAATACGGTTAGCGCAGGACGAAGCAGGATCAAGGTCGCACTGACAAGCGAACGCACCAACACCGACAAACATACGCCGTAGCAGCAGCAGCAGCAGCAGCAGGTGAGTGGCGAAACGCAGGCCTACTACGATGATGCTCCAGCGTTGTAGACCAGCTGTGCGTTTTTCTCCCGTGTGCTGCCTCGGTGAAACTGGGGAGAGGACGAACGCGCTACGCACGAAGGTTCAGGTTCAGGTGAGGGATGAGTAAAAAGTGTTCGTACTACAGAATGTGCAACAGTAGGCGACGAACCATAGAAAGGGAAAAG
The DNA here is from genome assembly GCA_000349165.1 of Anopheles christyi. NCBI lineage: Eukaryota > Metazoa > Arthropoda > Insecta > Diptera > Culicidae > Anopheles > Anopheles christyi. The sequence goes on along the minus strand of KB701038.1, from coordinate 7,505 downwards.
GATAGGATTATAATCGAAGCGAAACAGAGACAAAAGGGACAAAAGGGAATACAGAGAGAGGGAAAGCGAGTGAGAGAGAAGACATACACGGGATCTGACTTTGCCCAGATGTAGTTCCCCGTACTGCGGGGGCTTCGTTACATTGACCCAATTTGTGTGCGTTGTGCTCCCGTTGGCATTGGAAACAGGACATCGATGGCTTCTCAACTTCTCAACAATCATTTTTCTAACCAACCAGACGACAAGAACCCCATTTTGGAACGTTTTGCTTGTTCTTGGCTCCATTGTCTCCGAGCTCCATGGGTTAGGGAGGGCACGTTTTAGTGCGCTTGTTCTCCACACAGGTCAAAATCTAAATTCAAATCAACTAACAAGGAGCGCATCGTTATCGCCACATGATGACGCCCTGTTGTGTTGAGTTTTTTATTCGATTGGTCCAAAACATAGGTTCCAAACTAAGGTTCCTTCTGTATTGTATCCACAAACGTGTTTCTCGTCTCACCCGGCTAGCGTACACGCAAATACGCGACACACCTGTACTGACGCAAAAGGCGGTCGCCATGCCATGTTTATAAATAGCGCAATTATCCACTTTTGGGGCTAGGCACAGGCGAAAAACGCACCCGGAGCGGTCGTCTTCCGAATAAGGGATGCCCAAACCAAACCAATTGCTGCTGCTTTTGGTATTCATTTTCCACTTGACTGGATTTTACCACTGCAACAAATAGAGGTACACAGGAAATGGGAATATTATTCTATTCATGGAGCATTATTGAACATCATTTGCATTCGCATTCGTATGGAAAATGTGGATGAAAATAGCTGTTGTACAAAAATTCTTCGAAATACGATTTTCATGGAATGGTGCTTCGAGGGAGAATGTTTGGTGCGTACGGTTTTCGCGATTCTGGTACGTTTTGCGGTGGAAAACATTTGAAATATACAATAAAAACATGCTCATGCTGCTTATTGTGGTTAATTACAACTAACCCTTCCGTTAAAGAGGGCCGGCAGAGATCCTGGGAAATAATGTGCGTTAGTCCCTTTGAGAAAGTTAGAAGCCACAAGCTGATGCGACAACAGACCTTCCCCTTATTAGCTTTATTATTTTGTTTTACCTCTTTGACACGCTCCTAACACAAAGTTTTTATGCTTGGATTAAATAATAATGCTCTTTTTTTAGTGGCACGTTTGCTGACGGGCTTTTTTTAATGATAGTATGACACTTTTTTGTCGCTTTTTAGCGAAAACAAGAAAAAAAGAAAGGCCTTTACCACGAATGTAAATGCATGTCAAAACACAGTTTGAATATGAAATTCAGAAAGTACACGCGTCTGTTTTAGTTCCTTTGCATTTGTTTTTGTGTATCTATTTTTGTTGCTCAAGCTTCCGTAACAAAGTGCGGTTTTTTGTGCGAATGTATTTTACGTGGCTCTTGTAAATTTGGCAAGACCTTTTGTTAGTGTGATGAAAACTAATTTATTAACGTCATCTATACACATTTTTCACCTCCACTAACATAAGAACACTGAGCTTTTGAAACATTAATATTTCTATTCTTCTATTTTTAAGGACCCTCGGATTGCTGATAAACGAGGCAAAGGTCAAATTGATGGTTATCCTACAGACAAATGCACTTTTGAAGTCGTCCAAGATTTCACTTATCTCGGGTCAAAAGTCAGCACCAACAACATCATAGAAGCTGGGTTGCGCGCAAGGATGCTGGCTTCCAACCGGTCATTTTACAGCCTGAGGAATATTTCACCTAAAAAAACCTGTCGTGACGGTCGAAGCTGGGACTATATAGTCCCAGTACTCACATACGCATCTGAGACATGGACTCTGTCCAAATCTGACAACCTCTTGGCCACGTTCGAGAGGAAGATGCTCAGAAGGATATTTTGCCCCGTATCTGTGGAAGGGCAATTGAGGAGCCGCTATTACGACGAGCTGTATGATCTATACAACGACTTAACTGTTTTGCAGCGCGTCAAGCTCGCCCGGCTCCGGTGTGCTGGTCATGTTATTCCTTTTAAGCTAGCCAAAAATACAGAGGGGGCGTGGTTGAGGTGGCAAGATGGCCTGGATGAGTCCGCCATCAAGGTCGGGATAACTGATTGGCAGACGAAGGTCTGAGACCGTGAGTTGGTTCGAGGGCTGGAATCGTAAATATTGCTTATAGTTTCATACATTAACGAAACGAAATTCCACAAGGTCGGATATGTATCGATTCCCATGACGAGTTGATTTTGATTGATAAATGTTTGAAAGAACCCCATAGATAATTGTAAATAAGTTTAGCAATTCAGTGTGAAACTCACACGGTTATAAATGGAAAAGACCAAATAAACCTTGCTTAAACTTAAAATTTCTCACTCTTATCAAAAAACATATTAAGCTATTTCAAATTAGCAGATTGAATTTCAAATGTGAAACTTTTCACACACCCGGTGAAATATTTCGAAACCAGGAAATGTGTATACTACTTGGTTACATTCTATAGCACACCTCTCGAACAGAATCTATTCAACTTGCTTTTGTTTACAAAAAAAACAATGCATCAATCTAGTTCTGCATCAAGGAAGGATTTCTGTTGAGTGAAACTACATTTCTTGCTTACCTGTGAACTGTGGCCACCGGTCGGAAACACGCTACGAAATGATGAACCAAATGGGTATGATGATGCAGCAACAAGGAGTGGGTGTTCCCGGCGGTCCGGGTGGTGTCGGAGGAGTTGGTATGCCCGGACCCGGAGGTGTCGGGGTAGCACCAGGGATGATGCAGTCTCCTCAGATGCAGCAAGCTCAGCAGCAGCAAGTGCAACAGCAACAAGTCCAGCAACAACAAGTACAACAACAGCAAGTTCAGCAGCAAGTTCAGCAGCAGCAGCAGCAACAGCACAGCCAATCTGTCCAGCAGCAAGCACAGCAAACCGAGAAGGTGGACAACATTTCGAAGGTTAAGGTGCTGGTCGGACCGCTACGTGACGCCCTGTCTACTACGATTAAAACCGCTGCTCAGCTCATCCAACAAAACACCCTGGCCGACACGGGATCGTAAGTATTAAACCTTCGGTTGCTTAGATTGCATACGATTCTAACGATAGCTTGTGTTGCACTTGGCAGGAAAACGGTAGACCTGAACAATGCGCCTAGGTTTGATAAGCATTTGGAGGAGTTTTATTCGATTTGTGACCAAATAGAGCTGAATTTGGTGAGTTCAGAATAATGTGAAAGTGTCGGGAGGACAATCTAATTCTCCTCGTGTTATCCACAGAAAACGGCAAAACTGTGTATGCAGCAGTGTACCTCGTCGCAACAATATCTTCCAATACCGGTTGCCACGAGTCAGCCGCCACTGCCCGAAACGAATGCGCTCACTTACAACCAGTACCTGGAGGTGGTGAAACTTCAGATCGGCTACGCTAAGGATATCCATGATACGCTCATATGCGCTGCACAAAACATTTCTCCCAGCGAATGATAGACGATTGCATACAGCAGACGGTGGTGTTACGGTGGTAAGAGAAGGATAATAGTTTACTTTATTTGTTCTTTATGGCATACATAGAGAAATGGGCATGAGTGAGAATGGTGGAGGAAGTGTGCCCCATATTCTTTTCCTCCCTACGGTCCAGTCTGATTTGTGGTTTCGGTCTTAATGATCGTCTAAGAAATAAATTTAAGCTTATACAACTATACAGTATCATGGTCGATTTTACGGTTATTTATCGCCCTCCGTAAAGACGGCGTTATCTATGCCCTTCTTCTCCATTGCTTTCTCAGCCAGCTTCGAAACAACGGCCACCATTTCCTCGTCCCGGTTTCGTCGTGGAATATATATGTCGGTTAGCTTGCGCTTATTGTCGGAGAAGTACAGCTCGATGTCTTCCAGCGTGCGCTTTTCCGTTTCGGGCAGGAAGAAGTAAACGAACCCTAGGCCGATTATGCCCATCACGCCATAGAACAGGATGACACCGGGCAACGAGAAGGCACTCTCGAGGTTGAAGTACGTTTTGGTCGTCACAAACGACATGACGTAGTGCAGGGCCGCCGTAATACCGCACGCTAGACTTCGATTTCTGTAAATACAGATAAATTGTTATAATACGAACGAAGTACGATATATATCACACCCCACAGCGTACCTGAATGGAAACACTTCGCTGAGCAAAATCCAAGGCACGGGCAGCACACCCACGCTGGTGAAGAATGCCAGCATGAAGAACAGCACCATCGGAATGTATCCCATCGATGTGACATGGCTCGTTCCCGGATGATTATCGAACGAAGTCCAACCGGGCGGGAACGTGTTGAAAGCGTAAATGGACAAGGAAATGCAGGATAGGGCTGTCACCGTCATCGAAGTAATGGCAAGTCGTCGCTTTCCTACAAACTTGATGCTGACCATGCACACAATGTTGGCAATCAACCCTAGCAAACCCGTCGAGACGGTGGCCCAGTTCGCGTCCAATGGTACACCGTACGCTTGGAAGATTTGCACCAGATACGGTCGCATTCCGGTCAATCCGCTCAGCTGACCGAAGACGAAGAACAACATCACAAGCACGAACGGACGCAGATTACGCTTCCTTGTCAGCTCCTTCAACTTTGTCCACTCCGTCAGTGGCGGATGTTGACATGTGGTCGAACCGCTCTTCTCGCAGATGGCACACTTTGCCGAATGCAGACTGTAGCGTTTCATCTCCTGGAACTCCTGCTCGACAGCCTTCGGGGACACCCAGCCACGCAGCCACTGGAGGGATTTGAGGGCATCGTCGGCACGATTCTTGGACAGCAGCCACATCGGCGTCTCGGGCACGAAGCAGATCGCAATCATCGTAGCGATGGGAATAAAAGCACAAATGGCCGCAGTCGTACGCCAGGTAGTGACCGTTCCCAGCAGATACACCATGAAGAAGCCTAACATTACAGCCACACCGGCACACGACGTCAGAATGCCACGGATCGAGGGTTGGCTGGACGAGGAAAAGACAATCAATCAGGACTAATTGTTCGACAAGAGGACTGCAGACAAGGTAGTTACCAAATCTCCCCAACATAAGTTACGATCGGTGCCTCCATGAAGCCGACACCCAATCCCAGCAAGATTGCCGCAGTGTACATTTCCTCCAGCGAACCAGCAAAGTGCAACATAAACCAGCCGATAATGTGCGGAATGTTGACCAGAATCATCGATCGCTTTCGTCCTAGTGGTTCCAGAATGATTCCGGACAGAACGCTTCCCACCGGTTGGCAAATGTAAGCAATGCTTCCTGAACGGAGACAGGAATTAACGATAACAATATATAACAATGGCCACAATACGCGACAACGGTAAGCGGTCCTTACCAAACCAGGACGCTTGCTGGGGAGTAAAATGCAAAAATTCATCCGGTGCACGGTTTTTTATTCCCCGCAGGGCAGGAATGACGATCGTCGGAAAAGCGACCGCCATGCCGAGATCGAGCAGGAGGAAATTTTTTGCCGTACTGGCCAATATCTGTGGCAGGATGCGGCGGAACGTGCTCACTTCCTGCTGCTGCTTATCGTCATCGTCGCGTGGTGCCTTCTTCGTGTCGTCATTTGGCAGCTTTTTCTCACCCCGTCCGCCGGACGGTCCATTGGTGGAACCATTTATTGTGTAGGCCGTTTTGCTGCACGAAAGCCGCCAAAGAGAAAGGAACGTCAAAGCGGAGTTAGAAACGCACGTGCCGAGGCAATATTTCGATTGAGAAATACTACTTTCAAGCTCAGTTTTAGATAAGGATTGATTTTTTTTTTTCATTTTTGTCACGTATGTGTCAGCCTACTTACCCCATATTGGAACACTCCGAATAACTCCGTCAAGGGGCCTTGTTTCGTAGATCAGATAATAATGGTAGGATCAATTCTTGAGGACAACGCACGATCCCCGAACGATGTTGAGTGCACAATCCTGTGCGATTGATAATAAGTGCGGCGTATTGTTGTTAGTGGATCGACATTTTCCAAACCCCGTTCCGTGGTCTCGATGGGCCAGGTCACGACGATGAGCTGCTGAAGGCGAGAGTGAAGCGTATCAGAAACTGAGGCAGATTATAAGGAGGCCACCCCGTTGAAAAGCACGTTCTGCGAGGGTTCTATTGAAAGCTGGTTGGGGCGAGTGATAAGCAAGCTACTGGAGGACACGAGATCTCTTGTTAGCGGTTTCCCTGACCATGTCCCTCGTTGCCTGCCTCCGCAAAGTAAAAACAACTTTACAGTGTAATAGTATGAATCGGCCTGCACCCTGTGAGTGTTTTTAGATTAGTCTACGGCTTCAACAAAAAAACAAATGAAAAGAAATCGATGATTATGTCTGACAACATGTTTTGATTTGCTCTTGTGGCTTCTGAGAACGCGGCAGCTGTGCGCATACGACTCGCAAATGGGTTTTCCGTGCTGCAGCGCCATCAGTGCTGAACCAAATCGAACCGGTTGGCGGGGGCCTAATGGTGAGAGAGAACCACCTGAATGGGCGCAAAAAGGAATCGCGCATTTGGAAATGTGCCGGTTAGTTGCGCAATAGGTTCGCGCACCACAGTGAGTGAATTGTATCCACATCCTCGAATGGGTGCGCAATTTGGCCACACATTTACGCACCACGCACAGAACGTGAGCGATATGCATGCATTGATCGAGATCAGTCCCCTGAGCATCCAACATGCAGCACACACACACACACATACAGACACATTTTAGTGGCCCACCATTGACCGACATTAACGATCAGCCACTGTGGCGACAGATTTCGAAAGCTATCAGAACGCGCCGATCGTAAAACTGAAACACACGCGAGGGAAGGAGAGATGCTGAACGTGTTTTTTTTTGCAGACACTGAGGTGCACGATCCGTGGCAGAGCCGAGCTGTGACTAATTTTGTGTGAAGGTGTTTCAGTACGTATGCTGGAATTGGTGCCACGGGCAGCAAAAAGGGTCGTAACTTCTCTAACGACGGTTAAAAATCGCCACCAGCATTGTGCCGCTCATTGTCATTCCACTGCAATTGGTCGCAGAAATTAGGTAGAAATGTGGTTAAATGTGTAAAACTTCATGCCTAGCGTCCAGTTCCCTTCCAATCCCTCCGTCCTATAATGCCTTTCACTTTCTTTCAGTACCTTATCATGGGAGTGCTGTCCGGCGTATTTGCAATCGTACTTCCCCCATTCTCCTCCTTTGGGCAAATGAACATGGAAATATATCGATGGCAGGTTTCTATTGCATTAAACCGTTCAAGGTTTGTTTATCTAGCGTAGAATTCTGTAGTATCGCTTCCTAGTTTCACACACACACACACACACACACACACAGCTGGTTCAGAACCTGCCGGCTACCTTAAAAGCACGATCTCGTATTCCCGGTTTTCGCTTGACGACAACATTACGCGATGATCGATGATGATGATAATGATGATGACGGTGACTTTTCTTTCTCTCTGCCGATCAACGTGCCGTATCGTGCGTGTATGGACGAACGGTCGAGAGT